>PVJX010013695.1:0-46768 GCA_004027295.1 Dolichotis patagonum | reverse complement strand
AAATCTACTTGGTCATGATATGTGGTTTTGTTAATGATACGTTATATTCTATTCTCAAATATCTTACTGAGGATTATCTGCATCTTTGCTCATGAAAGACATGTAAAGTGTAATCTTCTTTTTTATGTTTTAGTATATATCTCATTTTTCAATCCTAATGATACTACCTCCCACAAATGAGTTTGTAAGCACACTATCCAGTAATATTTATGACAGATTTTTAGGATTTTTGGTGATATAACCTCCTTTAAAATGTTGTAGGATTTATCATAGCACACTGCAAATTTGTTTAATATCAAGACTTTTTATTTGTTTAACATTAAGCTCAATTTTATTGTCTATTATTGCATTGTTAGGCCATTTTACATCTTCTTGGTTTAGTTTTAGTTATTTGTAGAACTCTCAGAGTCTGGCCATTTCTTCAAAACTTTCTAATGCAGTGGAATATAATTTTTCATGGATATTTACTGTCTTCTGGATTTCAGTGTTCTCTTTTTGTGAGTTAGCCTTTTCATTTCAAATTGTACAATTATGACTATTTTCCCAATTTCCCTTTCTAAATTTGTCTAAGTGTTTATTTACTTGGATCATTGCGGCATAGAATCCATATTTGTTTCACTCCTTCTGGATATTGACATTTATTTTCAATTTTTATGATCTATTCTCTAACATTACGTCAATTTTTTGTTAAATTATTTATTTTTACTCTACCATGCACCCATAAGTGAATATAATTCCACATAATCCACCCTAGAGTCTCTTTCCTGCATCAATAGAGAACTGTTATTAAGAATAGAGTACCAGTATAGTGAGTATTGATAATATTTGAAAGTATCAATAAAATACCTACCATATATAACTGATGTATTCATCAATGTACTGCTTTTCTTTTACTCATACACAAGACTTTCCCGAATATATAGGGGTGAAATTTGAAACAATTGCTTTAAACAGATGAAATCGTAAGTACTCTCTTTGGACATGTAAAGATAAAAACATTACTGAAAAAAGTTATCTTAATAAGAAAATCTCACATACCAAACATGATGTTCCTGTTCTACTTAGATATCGCTGCTAGTGAATACACAGAACCAGAAAAGGCAAAACATAGAAAAAATATATGCATACATGAAGAAAATTGGAAAAGAAACCAGAAAAAGAACCAGAATTTTCCCAACTGCTCCTAGGCCAATCAAAGTGGATACATAAAGAGAAGAAAGCAAATATCAGGTAGAGGAACTCTCCCATGAAAGATGAGTTAAAAAATAGGTGGTTTTAGAGAGGACATGACCATAAGTTTATGGATACAGAAATGTCAATATGAATGAAGAATCCTTAAAAGAATACTTTCAAACAGAATTAAGAGCACATTAAATACACTATATATATATCCTTGATTCCAGTAATGCTACAGTGTTACAGCTTATGAAAATAAAAAATTCTAGTACATCAAATAAAAAATCTATAAACAAATATATAAACTTATAAGTTAATACACAGGAAGCATTTAATAAATTTAACATAATTTGCTGATATACACATATGTGCAGTCCACACATACATCAAATATCTAGACTATATTTGACATAGACTTAACATTACACTGCATTACACAGTGATAATATGTACTCTAAAATCAGAAAATATGTTTCTGTTTATGTGACCATTCCTGCTCAGTGGAACACTTCTGATTTTACCAAAAACAAATATGAAAAGCAGAAAATAAAAATAAGACAAGTGGCTGAACACAGAGAAAGAAAGGTATATTGTGCATATCTCTTAATGAAACACTTTCTTACATGAGAAGTGTTCGGGGTCATCATAAGAAAATGTAGACAAATAGCAAAATGAAAGCTGTGATACAGAGCACTACAGACTCACTGTATGTTCAAATTTAACATGGAGGAAAAAATCAGTGATTCCAACTATTCACAACAGCTTCAAAATATATTATAGATACTTAAAATAAATTTAATAAAGAGATAAAATTATTGTCTACAGGAAACTTAAGAATAATGAATAAAAACCTGTAATTAGATGCCAGAAGATATAAAAGCTCTCTTATGTGTACAGAATATTGGATTTAGTTATCTGAGAAGAACTTAGAAGTCCTCTATTTATCAGTGGATTAATGAAAAAATAAGTAAAAAGCCAAATATAATTTGATGTGTTCAGGCCTGCTTCAAAAGAGGTTATCAACGGGTTATGAACTGACCAACCTCTCTCAAACCTTTCCTATGATATTACTTATTAAAGTATTCATGAATCAAGCCACTTTCAGAGGTAAATAAGTCACTCTGCCATGATATTTTCATCTGGAGCAAGACAACCACACACTGAAAATTCTGATATTATTAGCCCCTACATGCATAGTTTAAAAAATTTGTACTTGTAGGTAGAAAAATGACAAATACAATCTCTAATACTTTGGATGCTATAATATTGCTGTTGATATAATAAACATTGCATCAATCATGATCTATAAATACATTGCACTTCCAAACAAAATAAAGCATTCTTCACGGGTCTAGAAACATAATACAAAATTGTATGTTAGAACACTCTGTGAAGGAAAATAAAGGATTTATCAGCAAGAAAACAAAACTTGTGTGGTAAGAATAGCACATAACAAATAGTCTACAAACATAGAATAGAAAAAACAGCAACACAATGAGGTTAAAATTAGGAGTGAAAGGATATTTCTGAAGGTCATATATGACATACATGTACATATTGGATGATGTTTTACTCATAACTATATATAAAAGTCATGACATGAAAGAATGGCCTTTTTAAGAGAACAAGCCAAAATAGGAAAGTCAAATGTCACGTGATTTCTCTTATATTCAAAATAGAAAGGATGATCACAATGATTGCAATGAAAGAAAATCAGAAACAGATTATGGAAGAAAATGAAGCGTAAATGTAGGGGAAATGTAATTTTAAAAAACAATATTGTTTGCAAGAGTGCAAAAACAAAAGTCCAATGTGCAATATATATATATAATATATATATTATTATATATATTATATAGTAATTATATAATATTAATTATATAATTATATAATTATATAATATAATTAATTATATTAATATATTATATTATATATATATATTCCAGGGTAGAGTGAATATAATTTAAATTTATAATTTAGAACTCAATAAAAACTCCTCAAGTACACTCATTCCCGAATTTTTACAAGTATCACACACCTCATCATGATGATCAGGTGATGACAACCATATATAAAGTATTTATAAAGTCCAAAGTTTACTTCACATATTGGCTCATTATTTGGTGATTTATTTACAGGCCTATGAAAGAACCACAATAGAGATTGAGGGGAAAAAATAGAAGGAATTCTAGACAATGTTTGACTGATTGCACATAGGATACAAGGTAGATGCATACATAGGTAGATACAAACTTGATCAAATAGACTCACCAAGAGACATCAGGTTGCTGATGGTTTCCTGCATCACATCTCTATACAGCTTTCTCTGTGGTGTGTCCAGCAGTGCCCACTCATCTGGGGTGAATCTTATGATCACGTCTTCAATGGTGATTGATTCCTACAACAGCATGCATATTCCAATTTAGACACACAAAAAGTGACAAACTTTCTAGTATGTGTAGAGATGATAGCACTGATGCAGAGGTGAAAGACCAGACATGGAGAGGACAAGCTGCTTAGGACAATAGTCCCACTGACTGCCAGCAGCAGACTGGGACCTAATGTCAGGGACTATCCCTGAGAAACATAGATTATATATTCATTAAATTATTATTATACAACATACTACTTGCCACATAACATAGGAAAAACAGGTCAACTTCTGATAAATATGGTAGTTATGTCTCCTACAAGTGTACCATAAAATTTAACCTTCAAAACAGAAAACAAAAAATTGGTGGCCCATTTGTTTAAGGAGTTTTATAAACAATATCACAATGAAAGCTATTACAAAATTTTGCCATATGTATGCCATGGTCATCATTAATTCATTTCCACCCATGTGTCAGATATTACTCATCAATAGAATGGGATAGTTTTTGTGAGTGTTGAAAGAACCAGCCTTTTGAATCTTAGTATCATACAATATATGTTATTTGTAATAATGGAAACATGCAGCAATATAAGGGAAAATTTCATAAAGCTTACATTTTTTCAATTTTTCCCATTTTCACTTTGATAGTGTATTCTTATTTGTCTAGCTCAGTAAAATTAGTGGTCATTTTAGTAAATGATATTCAGCAATCTGGTGTGAACGTTTGAAGTATGTATCTTCGTAGCTTAACTTTTGAAATCTACTGTCCCAAATTTTTCCCTCATTCTATCTGTTCAGCCCCATTTATTGGCACATTTGCCATATCGAATGTTTATATTTCTTTTGTGGAGTTGATAAATATACATAACATATTGTAATTAAGTTTACACAACTTTCCAATCCTTTGACTTTCAGTCATGTTTTAATTAGAGAAATATTAAACACAAAACTTCCTATTATATTTATTTTGTACTTCATTATGCATAGTTTTTTTTGAGTTATCTTAAAGAGAATTTAAAAATCAAAACTATCAGAGTTTGAAATCATGATACTATGAAACAGAGTTTAAAACCATGATCCTATGAAATTAAAAATTGTTATTACATTGCTTAGTGTTGTCCTCAAAATAGTTTCTCAGATTAACATATGTGCATATTCAAAAATAATCAAACAATATAAAAACTAAATTTTCCTTTGGAAAAACTAACAGGACGTGTAACAAACTTATCTTAGCTATATATATATATATATATATATATATATATATATATATTTCTTTTATCTTTTCACCAATCCCTATTCATTTTTTCCTTTTGATCAGTTTCTTTCCCTTTCATATTATCCATTACACCTTTTGGAACTTTAGTAGAATTTCAGTTTCTTACATTAGGGAAAAATACAACATCAATCCAAGCATGTCTGATTTGTTTCACTTTTGAGTATGGTCTCAAGTTGCATCCATTTACTTAGGAAAGGCTCAACTTTATCTTTCTTTGTAGCTGAGGAGTACACCATTGTACGAAAATAGGACATTCTTTTTATCCATTCCTCAATATATGGGGAATTTGTCATAAAAGGAAACCATGAGAAATGTAGAATCTGCTAAGAAAACCTATACAATTTTCAAAAGAAAAAATATTTTACCAATATTTTAATATTTTACCTATGGAAGACTTGAAAGATATTGTTTGTTTACAAAAACACACTACACTGCTGGCTTTTAAAGAAGAAATTGAAAATGCATGTGCAAGAATTTTACATTTTGACAAAGATTATGCATTCAGCAGCATCACAATTGTCTGGAAGCTAATCACTACTCTTCTGAGAAACTAACACAGTTGTAGAAGCTGAAGATGAATTGTTATAATCCCATGACATTTCCACAGAAGAGTGTTACTGTATTTATCTTAAGGTGTCTTCCTAAATCATGATTATGGATTTATGGTGAATAGTTTATTTAAAGAATAAAACCAAGCAAAATAAAACAGAATAAAGCCAATCCAAAAAAAATTTATAAACCAGTGTAATTGACAAAGGACTTCAAAATTATGGGGAATCAATAATGATACACAAATGACTTTAACTGTCTCCAAAATTGCTGCAGATAACTTGAAACAGAGAAAAACTCAAACAAAACACAACTAATAAAAACAAAACAATGAATGTAGTAAGGGAGTTCAAAACAAGAAAATCCAAAATGGCTACCACAATAAAACATGTTATCTTTGAAATAGCTGCCCATGCCATTGGATATAATAAAACCAAAAGAAACAAAACAGTATAAAGCCCAATCCAACAAAACAATACAACAATACAAATGATACAGGACTTCAAAACAAGATAAAAGGGAATTAGCAATGGCTACCAACTTCAGAAGAAGACCCCCCCATATGGTACATTGCCTATTGTTATGCTTTGAGCAGATGATCACAAAATGGTTTTAGACCTGCAGTCAGTGAAACACTAAACATTATAAGCATTCAACTGTATTTTAGCTCAACATCTATCATCACAGCCTGTGTTTCTCCAGATAAGCTGGTTGCTTATGTTGTGAGTGAGGGAAATTGGCTCTCCTTGATTTCCAGCCTGTGTTAAGGAAGCCACTGGCACCTACCTCTCCCCCCGTAGCCGAAGGTTTGTGCCAATTCAGAGGGAAGATTTACTTCTTGGTCAATTCTTGTTTCTTCCCTGCAGTCTGTAAATGGCATTCACTCACAGGAAAAGTCTGGTGACTGCCTATCCCCCCCATAGGGATGCATGTGCTGTCAACTCACAGGGAGGCCTTACATCTTGGTGGTTTTTGTTTTTGCTCTTTCCCCACTGTCTGCAAATCCATGGTGAATACTTTATAGCCACATGTGTCTGATTTATTTCACTTAGATTATTGTTTCAAGGTACACCTGTTTTGATACAAATTGCTCAAGCTTATTTTTCTTCCAGCAGCACAGAACATTTTAGCAGTATCCTTTAAAATGAAGGTTTGATTAGAAAAATAAGTTCTCCCCAATTTTAAAGCAAAGTGGATTATAGATGCTTTATAATTCTGTGTCTACCTAAATTCATTTCATTTCTGCAGAACAGGGCACAGGCTTCTTTAAGACTCTTTGACACAAGGTAGATTGAACAAGGTAATGAGTTAGGTTGCCATGATTAGCTAATTCTGTGTTATTCCTAACATTGGCTGCACCACAATGCAAGTATCACTGCAGTGAAGAGTGTGGGAAATGAGGCAGTGATTTCCAAAATATCCCAGGGATTGAATGTGAGAGAACAATATGTCACCTGCTTATAGTGTGATAGAATATATACACTCAAACATACAAAATTGAACACAAACATATATAAATATATATATGAAAGTGTAGTAGATATTAATGATTTTTAGACCCAAGATAACTACATTACTGTTAAGCAAAGCCTTAATGGGGTTCACAGATCTTCATATGTCCTCAACACTTTACATCTCTCAGTTGGGTTGTCAGTTTGGTGTAAAATGCTTTTGACTCACCTGTGGATGCAACACCATTAGCAGTTTCCTGTAGGGTTTCAGTCACAGGTGAGATAGATAAAAGCTTTAAAATTTGTGGACAGGATTTCACACTTATCAGAAGGTGTCAGGTGGCAAACAGTACCAAATCAGTCTCTCCAAGATTTAAAATCCAGACACTAGAAAATAACAATTTTGGGAAGAAAGAACAAGGAAAATAATTCATAAGTACCAGAAAAGATCTGAAGGTTAAATTGGAGTTTATAAAAAAATCAAAATCCAATATACGACACAGAAAAGGGGAGGTGGTATCTGCACTGTCTTCTGGATTCTGGCTGAGCGTTAATGAGGAAGGAAGATTGAATCTCCAGAGGCACAGTGCAGCAGGTGATCACGGAGATGTGCAGCAGTGCAACGGGGCAGTGGATGCTTTGTGCTACCGCACCTGGTGAATACCTCCAGGCCCAGCATCCTCAGAACAATTTGGGGATGACGCTTTGTCAGAGGTCAGTCTAAGGAGGGCTGACTCTTTGGTGGTCACTAAACAGATATTAATATGCAATGATTTCACTTGCACAAGTCTCACATTTCTATAAAAATATCTATTGTTTTAGGGTGCATTTTTCCTCTGAATGACTGGTACATGTGAAAGAAAAGAGGAAAACTTCTAAATTAAGGAGGTCATCTGCAAAACTTATCAATCCATTAAAAATTCTACTAAGTAGGTGCATTACAAAAGAAAAATATCAGTGAAATGAAAATAAAGGCTGGAGGTTTTAGCCCTTAAATTCATTGGAACAATATTTTAGGAAGTAGAATTTAAGAAGTAAAACTTCTATTTGATATTGCATTGTACACAATTTCCAATGCAAGAAACTTCAAAAAATCTTCTCTGGAATATATTTTGCAAATATCATTTTAATTTCCATATAGGATTTGTATTAGTCATAGAAGCAACTAATCCCAATATTATGATTAAAATTAAAAATTATATGACAATATACATAAGACATTGATATACGGGAAACTATATAAATTATTAAGGATTCTCAGTAGGACAAAAACCAGATATAGATAAGTGTTCTGAGCTGAGTTTTGGGATTGCAGGATGTGCCTTACATCCTGTTGATCACACAGTATCACATGTAAGTAGGGAAGAAACCATAAATAAGACCATCACTATGAAGAATCTACAATTTAGTCAAAAAAAAATAAACACCGTAACAAAGTATGACTGAAAGTTTTAGACATTGCCCAAATACATCTTAAACTTGAAGGAAGCAGTTGCTTGACATAGATTAGAGAGAAAAATGTAAAGAAGTTAAAATAATCACAGATAGGTGTTGGGAATGCAGAAGCAACTGCTGATGAAATAAAGCTTAAAGAGGAAAAGACGGTGCTTTCCTATAGTAAGTGTCCAACAATCGACACAATTCAGTTTTAAAGGAGTCAGACTCACATTTAATTATTTCCAGGGAATTCCCCAAGGGCAATTTTGCAGAAAGTAGAGCTGTGTGGATTGTGAGGCAGGCTCCCCGGGCAAGAATCCACTCACGCTTCTCACAAACCCGTGAACCCTTGAGTTCCTGATTTGCTGCGACAATGCATGCTCTGCAGAACTTCACTTTATACAGAGGAAACCACTCAACAGACCTGATCAGGCCCACATGGCAGAGGAGGAACACAGATTGCACACACCTGACCCTAATCATGGCAGACTTTCTTCAGCACAAATGGTTCATGTTGATAGAGTTCTCCCAACAAGAATGAAGATATAAGCCTTACTGAAAAAGGAGAGTGAAGAGGAGACATTATTATAGTTACATTAGGAAAAGTGAGTCCATCCTACGTTAATTTACAAACACTTTGACATGCTTGCCATGTTGTAGGAAACATTGTAGGTTGCATGAATACATATTTTTCTCTAATGGGATCATGGGAAAATAACTCCCACTTTTTAAAATGTATTATTAATGTTTGTTTCAAGGTCACTATGATCAATGAGACATACCTAAAATCATTTCTCACTTTGAAGAGAGGACAATATTCACACTAGACATACATAATTTCATGATGAATTAAAGGGCAAAAAAAAAGTTCCTTTACTTTTTGAGGCAATATTTTGTTACAAAGAATGGTACTTCTTTGCTTGTGGAATACTTGAAAAGAATCTCTGCAGCATGCATGGACACTTAGTCTTTGTCCTGCAAGCTCATTGAGCATCTATGATCCATTTGTGATTCTACCTCCATCTCTTTATCTCACCAGTTGTCTTCAATGCAGAAATGAATACAGGAAATTCTGCACCTCCAATCAGTACATCACTTCTCACATTTAATCCCCACAGGCTCTGGTAAATTAAGCTGAGGCACAAGATCTTCCTACAAAACATTTCTTATCCCAGTGCCCTTGAAGTCATCCTGCAGTAAAGTCTTTTTGTGCAAGCACATGCAGGCCCCAGTCAGATTGCACCCACAACACCTTCCAGAGTGTAACAGCAAGAGATTCTATGAATCCTCAGAGACCACCGCAGGCATTTAAGGATCCCAAATGAGTGCTCTAGCTGTCAGGTCTGCTACACATAAACTATAACACATTTTAGCAGCTCATTCCTTGCTTTTAGAGTGAGAAAATAATTTGCAGATTTACAAAGGATTATTTTAACCATAAATGTCCAACTGTTTTATATTTGCATAGCTCATATTCTCACATGCTATGAATGTCACTAATCACCTTGTGTTCCACATGTAATTTCTGTAATTTTTACTATAGGAATTATACAGAAGGTTAATTTTTTTGAAGTTTAAATTGCATTAAAATATATTGCAGATGTATTTCTGTGAAATTTTAGAAAATTTTCTTCATCATCATGATTTTATCATTACTTGTAATTATATTTGGCCTATAT
The DNA here is from genome assembly GCA_004027295.1 of Dolichotis patagonum. Lineage (NCBI taxonomy): Eukaryota > Metazoa > Chordata > Mammalia > Rodentia > Caviidae > Dolichotis > Dolichotis patagonum. The sequence continues at coordinate 36,823 of PVJX010013695.1, read as the reverse complement.
TTGCATGAATTATATACATCTCCAAATAATTTCAGGCCATCTCAAGGACACTTTTCATGTCTCACCCCAATCCAACCCATATTGTATATTCATTTGAATTATAATGTGTGAACTCTTACTGTTGATGACTTTGGACCTGAGGAAATTAGTAGGAATGTAAAACGTAGCAAAATGACCTATATTTCATTAAATTATTAAGACTTTATAACATTTAACAGTATGTTTCAGTACATTGAACATAAATTTTACACATTATTGTTAATATAGAGGTTCTAAAAAGTGCAGGTATGGCCCATAAATACTCCAAATATATCTGAAAATTTTTCTAGTGTCAAAAATCACAGAGCCATTTGCAAACTTTTTGGAGAGCTCAGTAATCATCAGTGACTGTATCAGTGGTTGATACTGAATTTACTTAGGTTTCCCTAGACTTAGTAGGAGAATGTATTCTGAAAGGAAATGGTTTGTAATTCCTTTTCTTCAAAGCAAAACTCCTGTTGAGGAATTTTCTGACATTCATCTTATGTTAGCTCAATATGAAATCAACATGAAGGAACAAAAAGTGTCATCACAAACACAGTGCAGTTTGCTTCCCCATCAATATTATGACTGAGAACACTGCCAGTGTGCTTAGCGCCAAATGAAAGAAAAGCATAAATGTGATCCTCTGTGTCAGTTTATCTGTCTTAAAGAATGATGTTTTTATGACAATGTCAGTGCTACCAGTGCACAATCAGAGCTAACACCTCTTTAATTAAATAGAGTTTCTGGAAAGTGACTCTGGGGGAAGGTGAGATGAGCCATGTGCTCAGCTCTACAGTGTCTAATTTATAACACAGCTGGATTTGGGAACAAGGTTCCAGGATAGAGTGACTGTGTGGGCATGGAGCAGAGCATAAATCATTAAAAAATAGGTGCCTTCTATCTGTGAATTTTAGGGAAAATATAAACCTGAGAATGAAAGCACGAGTTTCTTAAGAAAATTTTTAAAGGGGCCTTCTTACATATCAGGATATGTGCCAGCCACACCACTTGCTCCTTTCAAAAGCCAGCACTGTCTCTGTGTAACTGTAGCCAAAATGGAGAAGTAATGTCTAGTTTAACCACAGGTGATGAAATGGAATTTTTAATGAAGGAGATACAATTGCTTGAAACACTTGTCTTTCCATCCTTCCCATATCAGAAGTCTGAGAAATTAACAATCTCTATAAGCAACCTGCTGTGGGGGACTCCCATGCTAAGAGGTGGGCAGAGCTTAAGAAAAATGGCCTTTCCAACTTCTGGACTTCAGTGTGGAGTGAGAATGAGCACCACCAAGAGGCAGGAGAAGGGACTGCAGGAACCTGAGGTCTGGGGTTTGGAATGGTGGAAAGGTGGGGAGAGGAGAACTAAGAGTTGGGCAGAAAGGACTGGAGGCAAGAAGGACAGAAAGATGTTTGCAGAGTTGCAAAAAGAAGTAGAGAAACAGGAATTGGTGTGTGGAATAATTCAATGGGTGGAAGGGACTCAGGAGATATGGAAGTACAACAGATATTGTGTGAAGCAGGGATAATAAACTTTGAGATGGGAGGAGTAGCAGAGGGAAATGAAGAGGCACTGAAGGACTGAGGAGGGAGGAGGGAACAGACCCTGGGGTGTGGAACATCAGAGGGTTGAGTCCAACTGGAAAGAAGTGTCCTGAGGGACTGCACTGGAAGTGGACAAATAGATATAGAGAGGCACAAAGAATGGTGGATGAGTGCATGGGGAACAGATGGTGCTTTGCACACAGAGATGAATGTACATGTAGCAGCAGACATGGGGGACACAGGCCTTCATGAAAAAGACCACAGAGGCACATAAAGAAAAATCAGGTGCAGAAGGACCTGAGGAGATAGGAAGAGAACAATGCCAGTTGTATGGGATGCCATGATGAACAGAAAGATATAGTTTGCATTGGCACCACCAACTTATGATGTTTTCCAGTCCAGACTCAACCCACTATAACAAAGGAAAGGGGTTTAAGGAAGATTTCTAGAGAAAATGAATTTAAATGCAAAAGTCAATACATACACCTCTGAAACTCATTAGTTTCCATACTGGAGAGTCCCCAAATGGGGTCTATGGATTGGTTTCTGTGGTGTTTTTAGGACCCCTTTGTCCTCTGCCTCAGTTTCAGGGGGATGAGATCTCATGCATTTTATGCTGTCAGTAGCCATAGAATCTGTGTCCAAAAAATGCTTCCAGATGCACAATTATGTTACTTAACCTTTGCTTTAGAATCTTCCATACATCTCTTTTGAGAAAATGCAGGCTCTTCTCTTCTCTCTCTTTCTTCTTTTACCCAAGGGCCTGAGTCTCTTTGCTGTCTCGGCCTAAAAGAGACCCCATTGTCTACAGAAGGATCCGAGCATAAACTGCTGGACCTGAAGCTGGGTAGATAGAACCATGTAGAACTGGAGGAATCTGAGCAGGGACAGAGCAACCAGAAGATGCAGGTGGGGACGGCGTGATTCCTGGAATCATTCAGAAGCCACAGCAAAGCATAAATAGCTTGGCTGTGTCCCATGGATATTTGAAGAGTACTTAGAAAAAGCAAATTGATCTGAAGCCGGGGGAGGGACAGGAAGTGAAGACGTGGAGAAAGATTAACCCACAGGGTGAGGAAAGTATGAAGGATAGTGGGGTCGACATTGGAGTGGAAATTCCAGGGTTGTGATGAAGGAAAGGAGGAATGAAGCAGAAGTCATTGGTAGAGAGCTGATGAGGACAAGGGCTGGGAAACTGGCTGTGGCTTCTGGAGTTGATGTGACCAAAGGACCACCTTGGTGGACTGGAAAGCAATTTATTCCATGCAAAGGTCTCTGATCACCACCACGGGTATGCTCATCTCTGGTCATCTGAGGAGATGCTCATCTATAGGAACCTAGAGCTGTCTGAGGAAGGCCATGCAGTTCTGGGCAGTGGCAATGTTTATGCTCATTAGAGCCAGGAAGGTTCCCAAGAATGCTGAGACAAGGCATGGGTTGGCCCTAATGAGGGCATCAGACTTGGTGTCCAGGCCTAAGTGGGTTGGGCTGTGTATGCTGACGTGACACAATAAGAGAGAACCCATCAAAACCACCTAATCTGAGGAAGGAAGTAGCAAGAGGCAGTAGAAGCCCAATTCTGGTGAAAAAGCTGCAGTGAATGTGATGAGTCCAGCAAAACCCCTCTTAGAAGACACAAATTAAGCAATGGTAATTGCACATGTATTAACTTTTTTATCACATGAGTTCAGAATGTATGCGGTAAGCATTCGTTGTTTTTTTTTAATGTAATCATTCATATCACTAAGAACATAACTCTGAAAGAAGGATTTCCCCAAAGAGAATATTGTTATGATGTATCTCCATTGTGAGTCATCTTGTGCTGTCTAATACATGATTTTTGCTAGACTTTTCTATGCCAATGAAAGTGCTTTGGGTTTTTGAATTATGCCTTCTTTCATGCTTGTGGAATTTATTGATGTAACTTTTATTCACTTAGATGACACTGATATATTCTCACCTTTATGTGAGTTTTCTCTTTATTATTAAAGTGAGGTAATAGAGCAAAGACTTCCTCATGCATGACAATTATAAGTTTTCTGTGACCTGTGTTCTCTCACATAGCTTCTAATTTGAGGAAGTGTCAGGCTGTTGCACAGGTGACCTTGATTGGTTTCTCTTGAATGTGTTCTCCAATGCCTAATAAGTTGAGATGACTGAGAGGGGACAGCACCACACAGCTGGTCCTCATATAGTTTCTCTCCTGTGTGTGTTCTCTCACAGTAAGGGAGCCTAGATGACTGAGTGAAGGATTTTCCCCGCAAAACATTCATATGGTTTCTCTGCTGCATGTGTTCTCTCATGGCAACTACGTTCAGATGATTTAGTGCAAAATTTTCCACACAGAATGCATTCATAAGGTTTTTCTCCTGTATGTGTTCTCACATGAATTTTAAAGCTAGATGAATGAGGGAATTTTTTTTCTCACAGATGATATCTTTATGTTTTCTCTTCTGTGAGTCTTAAGAATTTTAAAGCTAAAAGAACAAGTGAAGAGATTTCCACAATGATGACATTCATAAGGTTTCTCTCCTGTGTGTGTTCTCCTATGAGTTTAAAGGCTAGAAGATTGAGTGAAAGATTTTCCAAAGATGACATTAATATACTTTCTTTCCTGTGTGTGTTCTCCTATCAATTTTAAGATTAAAAGATTGAGTGAAAATTTTCCACATAGTTGACTTTTATATGGTTTTTTTAACCAAGTTTCTATCGACCTATGCATGCACGTACTCTCATTCCTATATATAATATATCAAACATTGTCTTGAATATGTGCTGCTTATCCCCCATAGTATCTGCTCTGGTTCATTTATAGACCTGACAATTATGTCATAGAAATTTCATTTACAGCTATATACATAACTTTTATTCCCACATTCTTATGTAGTATTGAAATACATAACTTTTATTCCCACATTCTTACGTAGTATTGAAAATTATTCCATGACTTTATGGAATGAATTAACAAATACTGAGCAAATTTAGGAACTGATTTTTATGGCCTTTTATATATGCCAAATATAATGTAGTTGATTATCATTTTGTGATCGTTATGATGAGGATTGTGATAGATGTGAAAATAACACTATGAGTATTCTTAAAGACCTTGTATTATTATATGATACTTTATATTATATTCATTCTACCATGGAAGTGTGTATATGTTTTGATAGGAAGACACTTTTAATGCTCATCCTGAGATTTTTGTAATTTTTTCTTACTTAGCAGTGCATGTTTGCAAAAAAAAAACTTTTTTGTAGTTCCTCTTGTCCTCATGATCTATATTTAACATTTCCCCTGTGTACCTACTGAGGCTGCGTTCTCCATTTATGAGTAATCTAAGACTGAAAATCTTGTCTCTTTTAAATGGTGAATATTAATCATACCATAATCCTCTTGAATTTTTCCACTTACAAGTATGTAGTGACCTTCTTTGTCTCTTTTTTAATCATTTTAGGTTTGAAGTATACATTGTCTGCAAATAGAACAGTTACCCCTGCTTTTATCTGGGTTCCTGTTGCATGGAATACTGCTTTCCATCCTTTGACCTTTAATCTGTGAATTTCCATTTGGGTCAGATATGTTTCTTGTATATAGCATATTGTGAGATCATATTTCTTGATCCATTCTGCCAATCTATTTATTTTGATAGTTGAATTGAGGCCATTTACATTTATGGATATCACTGATATATACTGGCTCAGGTTTGTCATGTTATGTTCCAATAGTTTGCTTTCTGCTTTTCCCCCTTAATTGCTTGTCCTACCTCGTTGTTTCTTTCTCCTGTTCTGGGTGCTGTGGTCATTTTTATCTATGTCTAGTATGTCTTTCAGCACTCTTTCTAGGGTTGGTTTGGTGGATGTAAATTTCTTCAGTTGTTCTTTGTCATGGAAATATCTTATATCGCTGTTAAATCTGAATGAAAGTTTTGCTAGGTACATCAGTCTGGGTTGGAAGTTGTTTTCTTTCAGGGCTTGAAATATCTCATTCCAATCATGTCTTGACTTGAGGGTTTGTGCTGAAAAGTCTGCTGTGATTCTAATGGGCTTTCCTTGATAGGTGACTTGTGTTTTTTTCTCTAACAGCTTTTAGTATTCTGTTTTAATGTTGTATGTCTGAGATCTTAACTATTATGTGTCTGGGTGTAGATTTATGTTGGTTGTGACTGTTTGGTGTTCTATATGCCTCACTTATCTGCATATCAGATTTTTCCCCATGTTTGGAAAGTTTTCTCCTATTATTTCTGTGAATATTTTACATATGCCATTTGTATTGACTCCAGCATCTTCACTGATGCCTATTAATCTTATATTGCTGCTCTTGGCATCATCTTGAAGCTTCTGGATTGTCATTTCATGTTGCTTTGTTATTTTTAAAAGTTCTATCCTTTCATGATCACTAATTGCAATCCTATCCTCGAGGTCCGAGATCCTATCCTCAGCTTTATTTAAATGGTTTTGCATGCTTTGGATCAAATTTCTTGTTTCTTGGATGTCTTTTTCAGTTTGATTCATGAATTCTGCTTGTTTTCTACATTTTTCATTCAAGGTTTCAATCAGTTTCCCATGTTCCTGTACTTTAGTCTCTATTTCTTCTTTGGCTGTGCTCAGCAACTCCTTTACTAAGGTTGTTACTTCTATCTTTACCTGGGAGAGTACTTCTAATTTGATTTTCTCTATGGCCTCACGTAGTTGTTTTTAATTTCATTTGCTATATTTTCAGAGATTCCTGGTGTGTTACCTTTGGGGTCCTCTAGTTCAGTGTCTCCTGTATTTACACATGTTGCACTGGATATTTGAGGTTGCATTCTGCCTTTTCCTCTTGCCATTTTCTTCTTTCAAGTTAGTGTTTGTTTCTTAAGACCCATAAGTGTGAACTGTTGGTAGTGTGTATCTTGGTTTCCTACTGTAGGGTTGATGTTTGTCCAGTTGCTGGGTCCCACAATGAATAGGTGGGCCAGTCACCTGGCTCACTGCTGCAGGACCTGTTGGGTGAGTGCTGTATTCTTCCTGGGCTGACAAGCTTGGTAGTATTGATGCAGGTCAGCTTTTAGTTCCTGTTAGTACTTTATCTTTGGGTTAATCCAGGTCATCAAATCTCCCTGTCTAAAGTGTTTGTATTGGCTGAGGCCCTACTGTGTCCCCATTGTGTGTCTGTGTGTCTCATAGGCCCTTTTGATTTTCTTCAAGTTGGGGGAGTTCTTCTTGGCACACTCCACACTCTGCCTGATGTTTTCTGTGTGTAGGAAGGGGTCACCCTCACTCTTGTCAGACTTACCAAGGTCTTACAGTTACTTGGAGGGAGCTTTACTACTGGCCCTATTTAGCTACTGTACATCTCTATTTTAGGGGCATACTCACCACACTGTCTGGAGCCAGATCTTGTTATAGTGAGACAGGCACTTAATCTCCCTTCAAGGTAGCACAGGTAGTCTGCTGTAGAGCAATGTTCTTCTGGGCACAGAGTTCCAAGATTTCCCAGTGCACGCTGGAATTCTGCTGTCGCCTCTGCCTGAGTGCACACAGTCAGGATCCAGGGTGGGTTCCCGGACAGCCAGCTGCCTGGGGTTCACCCAGCAGTCTGGCTAGGCCTACCTGGTCCCAATGGCATGCCTTGGGGTGATTTCAGATGCAGGGTGTGGTCTTGCTCACTGGGCACAAAGTTTGGAGTTGTCCTGTGTATGTTGGAGATCCACCCACCACTGGAGCTTGTGCAACCATGGCCCAGGATGGGTTCCTGACCAACCAGCTGCCTGGGGTTCACCCAAGAGTCCAGCTAGGCCCGCTTCTTGTACTGGTTTCATACTTCTCTCACAATGACATATTTGTTAAAATACAAACATTGATTTTTGCATTTATGCCACCAATTCTATACAATAAAGTACTTACAATTTAAACAAAAACATACATGAAGCAACTGAAAATGAAGAGGAGTAAGAGAAGATGCAGAATATAAAACAGAAAATTATACTCTGCATATCTGTTAATGAAACAATCCTTTACATCACATGCCTTTAACATCTAAAGAGTCAATTCAGCTACATGGCAAAAGAAAAGTCGTGATACAGAAACCAACAGACTTGTATGTAAAATTTAATACAGAAAAAAATCAGAGAATTGTACTATTCACAACAACTTCAAAGTATACAATTGATACTTAAAATAAACAAATGAATTGGAAAATTATTTTCTCTAGAGATTTCAGAATAATGAATCAATGCATGTATGCTTATGCTGGAAGAAGGAAATAATTCTTCCTTATTTCAGATATAGAAAATCACATAGAAGTTTTATTAGTCAAGAGGATTGGATTTGATAACATGAATAAGTCTTAGAAGGAATCTGCTTCTGAGTTGGTAAACACACTGACAAATTCATTGCTGAATATAATTTTAAAGTTTCAGTCTTGCTTCCCAAATAGCAGTCAATTGGATATGAATTGCTGTACTTCTCTGAAATCTTTTCTATCACATTTTATATTTAAGAAAATATGAGCAAGCTTCAGAGAAAATAGAACATTCTGACAATATTTAAATGTGAAGTCTGAAAATTCTGATATTGTTGACCTCGATATACCTTTTATTTTCCTTTTCTGCCAAGGATTACGCTCATGACTGTTGGACTTGCTAGGAAAGCACATGTGCTGTTGAGCTAAATCCCTGGGCTCCCAAGACACATTTTTAAAATCTCTTTACACAAAGGTAGAAAATTCCCCAATAGATTCTGCCATATTTTAGATGCAATAAAACTGTTATTGTTATGGTAAACATTATATCAAGCATGGTCTATAAATTTACTGCACTCAATAAAAATATTGTTTTTTTATAAGACTAGAAATATAATTAAAAATGTATAAGCAAGAAAAATATGCCAAAGAAAATACAGGAAGGTTGAGGAAGTAAAAAAAACTGATGTTGAAAGAGTAGCAGATATCAAACTATGCTACAAACACATAATAAAATAACAGCAGCATATTGGCATAAATGGAATGAAACTATATCCCTGAAGTTCTTACAGTGCATAAATATGCTTAATAGACCAAGGTTTACTCATAATAAATATAAAAATCAAGTCATGACAGAACTGTAAATCTATTAAAGAGAATAATCAAAAATACAAAAGTTAAATTTCACATGATTCCTCTTACAATTGAAAGAGAAACAACAATCAGAATAACTGTGATGCAATAAAATTAGAAAACACAACTTAGAAAGATATTTTTTCTGAGATATATCTTAGAAAAAATATATATATAAAATAAAATGAGGAAAAATGAAGGAGAAAGGAAATTTTAAGAAATTAACAAAGTTACCTAAATGAGTCCAATGTGTATTTGATTCATATATGCATATGCTAAATTAGTCTTACAAATTGGTATGATTAATATTTACCTTTTAAAAGACACAAGATTTTCAGTCTTAGATTACTCATAAATGGAGACTGCAGCTTCAGTAGGTACACAGGGGAAATGTTAAATATAGATCATGAGGACAAGAGTAACTACAGAAACTTTTTTTCCCAAATGCATTGCCAAATAAGAAAAAATTACAAACATCTCAGCATGAGCATTAAAAGTGTTTTCCTATGGAAACATGTAAACACCTCCATGGTAGAATGCATATAATGTAACATAGCATATAATACAAGGTCTTTAAGAATACTCATACTATAGTCTTCCCATCTATCACAATCCTCATCATAAAGATCACAAAATGATAATCAACTAAATAATATTTGGAATATTTATATATCCATAAAGATTAGTTCCCACATTTGCTCAGTATTTGTTGATTCATTCTATTTATTCATGGAATAATTTTCAAGACTCTATCAGAATGTGGGAATAAAAGTTATGTACATAACTGTAAATGAAATTTCTATGACATAATTGTCATGTCTATAAAGAACCAGAGCTGAGATTGAGGGAGATAAGCTGCATATGTTCAAAACAATGTTTGCTATATTATATATATCTATGATTGAAAGTACATGCATGCATAGGTCGATAGAAACTTGGCTAAACAAACTCACCGAGGGATAACAAGTTGTTGATGGCTTCCTACTTCACATTGCTGTACAGATTTCTCTATTGTGTGTCCAGGAGTTCCCATTTGTCTGGGGTGAATTCTATGGTCACATTTTCAGTGGTGGTTGATTCCTGAAAAGCCATGTGCATTCCATTTTATGCTGAGAAACTGACCAACTTCCTAGTATGTGAACTGAGATGGGAGCACTGAGGCAGAGGAGAAACAGCAGACATGGAGAAGGCAAGATCTTTAGGGAAACAATCCATTGACTGTTAGCACCAGACTGGGGCCTAATGTCAGAGAACATCCCTGAGAAACATAGATTATAATACTATTAAATTGTTATTATGCAGACTATCACATGACACATACCATTGGTCAATTTCTGATAAACATGGACATTATGTCTTCTACACAGACTATTACAAAATAAAAACTTCAAATAATACAACAAAAAGGAGTATCCCATTTATCTTAGGGCATTTTACATACATATCACAATGTAAATGACTACAGTGTTTTGCTGTTTATAAAACACAGTTACAGTTAGTTAATTGTCACTTGTGTGTCAATATTACTTGTCAATTAAATGGATTATATTTTTGTAAATATTGAATGAATCAATATTTTCCCTATCTGAATAACATACATTATAAATGACTCATATATGATTTGTAAAAATACACCAAAATCTCTAAGCTATCACTTCTGTCTAGGAGAATTGGTTAGTTTCTCTCTATTACACTACTTGAAGTTGCAGTGTATCTTCATTCTGCACAACTTGACTGGAGAATAAGGCTTCAGGGAAGAGTGTTAAGCATTACCAGCAAAAACTTCTGTAGCTTGTTCCCTAAGGGTGAATGTAACCTGAATATTTCTGATCATCCTCAGCATTTTCTGGAATTTCAAAACTGTGTTCCACAGTGTGGATCTTGTATTTGGATGCTCTCTATCTCTTCACATATAAACAAATTCTTTTTAAGGCAGTGTCCAATTCTTTAAAAATATAGACATTTGGATTCTACATTGACACAAAGGAAGATAAAGTTGAGCAATTTGTAAGAAAACTGATACATATTGAGATGACCATGTTATTGAAATAAATTGGACACAAAGATTAAATGTCACTAGGTTTAAATTCATGATGACACCAAATAAAAAATGAAAAGTGAAAACATGATAAGAAGCAGGGAGCCACATGGTTTGATAAAATGAGGAGGAACTGGAGAAGTGGGAGGATGAATGGGCATAGGTGAAGACACTGAAATGATGGAGATCTCTTATATACATGTACCAGTTCCACACAAGGAATTCCATTATTATGCACCTCAAGCATGCAACAGTATAAATAAAAATTTCATAAAGTTTACACATGACTTCCATTTTCCTTATTTCACTGTTCTAGCCTATTATCATTTGTGCCGTCTCAAGAAGGATAGTGGTCTTATTGATAAATGATATTTTACTATCAAATATGAAAAATTGATCAATTAATCTTTCTAATTGACCTTTTAAAATCTATTGTCCCATACAAATGTTTCCCTCCTTAAATTTCTTCAATCCCACTTTTTGGCACATTTGCCATATAGAATGTTTATATTCCATGTGTGGAGTTAATAGGTATACATAAAAACATTGCAATTACTTTTATATCCTTTCTAATCCTCTGTCTTTTATTCTATTAACATTGGAGAAATAATAATCTCTCAAATCCTTAGGATAGTAAATTTTGTATAATACACATTGTATTTCATTTTATCTTAAATAGAATAAACAATTAAAGCTAAACAAAATTTCAAATCAGGATGTTAGGAAATCAACAATTGTAATTGCATTGCATATTGTTGCCTTCAAAATAGTTGCACAGATTAGCATATGTACACATTCAAAATTGATCAAACAGTATAAACACTATTCCTGTCAACGAACCAACAGCATGAAAAGTAAACTTATTGTAGCCATGTGTATGTATGTATATATGTATGTGTGTATATATATATATATATATATATATATATATATACTCATATATATCACTTTTCAAATTTCTCTTTGTTGTATCCCAGTTCTTGCTTTTTTACTTTTGAACAGTTGCTTTCCCTTTCACATTTCTATTAAAACTTTTGCATCTTATTTACACTTTCATTTTCTTACAATAGGGAGGGAATATGATGTTAACTCATAGATGTCTGATTTGTTTCATTTATGAGTATGGTCTTAGGTTGCATCAATTTACATATGCATGCCTCAACTTTATCTTTCTTTATAACAGAAGAGTACACCATGATACAAATATTTTTTGAGAATTTCAAAAATTTTTCAATTCAAAATTCAAAAATTTTCTGAAAAATTACACATTTTTATCCATCCCTTGGTTTAGGGGAATTCATTTATGAGAAACCATGAGAAAGACAAAATCTGCCAAGAAAATTATACCCTTTTTAGGAAAGGAAACTTATACTAATTCTTCAATATTTTTAACTATCAGGGACTTGAAAAATATTGATTATTGTAACAAAACACACTACATTCCTGGCTTTTACAGAAGACATTAAAAATGCATGTGCAGGCATCTCAATGAACACTTTGACCAAGGTTATACACAGCATCACACAGTACTCACAATGTCTGAAAGCTATTCACCACTATTTTGAGGAACTAATATAATTGTAACAGCTAAAGACAAATTTTATTAATCTTATGTGGTTTCTATAAATGAGTATTACAGTATTTATCCAAGGGTGTCTTCCTAAATCATGAATACATGTTTATAGTGAATTCTTTTTTTATTTTTAAAAGACTAAAACCAACCAAAATAAAACAAATCAAGCTAATCAAAACAAGCCAGGGCAAGTGACACAGCAATTCCAAACAACATAAAATAAAAATGGTTATTACAATACCTCTCATTGTCTTCCAAATAGCTGCAGCTACTTTCAGACATAGTAAAACTCATACAAAACTGAACTGAACACAACCAATGAAAGCAAAACAATGAATGTAGCAAAGGACTTCAAAACAAATAATAATAAATCCAAATTAGATATCATATGTCTTCTTATCTTTGTCCATGTCATTGGATATAATTCAGTAAGAAAAGAATAAAACCCAACCAAACAAAACAATAACAAGATCATAGGGAACTAACAATTGCAACCACCTTCAGAAGGAGATCCCCATATGCTAAATTACATAATGCAATCCTCTAATCAGATTGTCACACTTCTGGCTTTAGACCTGCAAACTCAGTGAAATGCTAAACACTACATGCATTACATTTTATTTTACCTCAATAGCTATCCCTGAGGCCTGTGTTTCTCCAGATCAGCTGGTTGCTTATGGCAGCAGGTGAGGGAGGTCTCTCTCTTCATGTTTTCCAGCCTGCGTGATGATAGGGGCTGGCATCTGGCTCTCCCCTAGTGCCCGGCACATGGTAGCCATTCCCAGGAAGGCCTTGCATTTTGGTGACTTCTTGTTTTTTCCTTGCAGTGTGTAAATCTATGGTGAATTCTTTACAGCCATCTGTGTCTCATTTGTTTCACATAAGTTTAAGCTTTGATGCTACTACTCCTTAAACTCTTCAGTGCAACTGAAAAGGAAGCAATCCTCCATAAATCATTCCTGGAGGCAAGTATCACTCTCATACAAAAACAAGAGAAAGACCAACTACAAGGAAGAATTATACCCCAATCTCACTAATGAGCATTAATGCAAAGATTCTCAATAAAATACTGAAAATAGAAGCCAGCAAAACATCAAGAAGATTATACATCATGACCAAGTGGGATTCATTCCAGGAATGCAGAAATAACATAAGCAAGTCAATAAATGTTATACGCCACAACAACAGAGCCAGAAACAAAAACCACAGGGTCATCTCAATAGATGCAGAAAAAGCTTTTGATAAACTCAAACACATACTCATGATAAAAAAAACCTAAGGAAACTTGGAATACACTGTGTCTACCTCATTCTTACAAACGCCATCTGTGACAAACCAAAAGCCAACATGATACTAAGTGGAAAAATGTAAAAGCTTTCACTTTAAAATCAGAAACAAGAATAGGATGTCAACTATCATGAATCCTATTCAATATAGTTCTGGAAACACTAGCCAGGGCAATCAGACAACAAAGAGAAATCAAAGGAATAATGATAGGAAAGGAAGAAGTTAAATTATCACTATTTTCAGATGACATGATACTCTATATGGAAGACACCAAAAACTCCATTAAAAGGTTACTAGAGGTAATAAACAAATAACTGCAGTGTCACTGGATACAAAGTCATTGCTCAAAAATCAATAACATTCTAGTACAAAAACAAAAATCTAACAATAGGAGAAATTATGGAAATATCACCCTTCATGATAGCATGTAAAAAAATGAAATGCTTAGGAATCAACCTAAGAATGTTAAAGTCCTATATGCTGAAAATTATGCTATGATAAAAAAGGAGATTGAATAGGATATCAGAAAATTGAAGGATATTCTTTGCTCTTGGCAAAGAAGCATCTACATTGTGAAAATGGTCATTCTACCAAAACTGTTATATAGATTTAGCATAATCCCAATCAAAATACCATTAAGATAGCTCACAGATCCAGAGAAAACACACCTAAAATTCATTTGAAAACAGAAGAAACCTAGACTAGCAAAGGCAATTCTGGGCAACAAAGCCAAGACAGGAGGCATCTCAATTCCTGACTTGAAACTATACTATAAAATCACAGTGCTAAAATAAGCTTGGTACTGGCAAAGAAATAGACCTGAGGATCAATGGAAAAGATTAGAAGATTCAAGAACAACTACAAGGCACTCAGCCATGAGATTTTTGACAAAAGAACTAAACATGTACATTGAAAAAATGATAGCAGAGCTGGCAACCTGGGCCATGGGAAATCGACCTTTGGCTAGCTATGGGTACACTGGACAAAGTACCAGAAGCTCCACCACTTTAGTACAGCAGGCCCAGTGACCTTCTCTCAGTTCAGGAGGCAGAGGTCGAGCTGGGGGACTAACTGCCCAGGAGATCTTTCCAACTCCCTAGGACAAAGGACTGCGGCCCTAGGTTCTGCAGGCTCCAGTTCCCCAGGCCCTGCATTTGACTTACAATTTAGGGAGCCAAGAGCCTGCAGAGGGGAGTTAGGATGCTGCAATTTGAGTCCTGCCACCCCAAGGCGGGATTATGGAGAGTTGACGACCTGGGCCCCAGGAAATCGAGCTTCTGGCTAGCTACTGGTACACTAGACCAAGTCCCAGAAGCTCCACTGCCTTAGTGAAACATGCTCAGTGGCCTTCTCTAAGTTTGGGAGGTGGAGGCCGAGCTGGGGGCCTGACAGCCCGGTGTGGGCTGTCCTGGGGAGAGCTTAAAACCAGCACTGCCAGCAGTTGAGATCATACTCACCTCCTTGGACACAGGACTGCGGCCCGAGATTCTGTGGGCCCCAGTTCACCAGGCCCAGCTTCCACCTTTCAATTTAGGGAGCCAAGAGCCTGTGGGGGAACCAGCAACGTTCCAGCAACTCAGGGTGCAGGAGGTAACTTGCCACAATCGAGAGGAAGATTTGGAACACTACTCAAAGCAAAGAAATATAGAAAAATGACAAAAGGAAAGTCCAAAAGGCAGGCTCAAAACTCCAGGCCACCCCAAGAAAGATTAAGAGCCATGTACATAGAAGAAAAAAGAAGCCATACACCTGAAATGTGTAAAATGATATCAAATGAAATAAAGATGCAACTAGGGGAAGCTATGGAGTAATTCAAATCAGAAGTACTTTCCCAGGCAATAGAAGAAATAATAAAAATAATGAAAGAAATAGTGAACACATCTAGTGAAAACACAGCTTAAAAATTAGAGGAACAAAGCAGATAGATAGAATCCCTGAATGAACACTATAAGAAACAAACAGAATACATAAAGCAGATTCAAAGAAATATAAAGCAAATCAAAAATGCAATTGAAAAGTGCCAAAACCACCTCAACCAAAGTGAAGATAGAATTTCAGACCTTGAAGATAAGATTGCAGCCAGTGAACAGAAAAGGAAAGATCTTTTAAAAATAACAAAGAATCAAGAATTAACAATTCAACACCTGCAAGATGATGCAAATAAAAATAACATAAGATTAATAGGGATAAATGAAAATGAAGGGGACAGCCCAAATAATATTAAGAGGATATTTACAGAAGTAATAGCTGAAATATTCCCAAACATGAGTATGGAAACTGACATTTGGATTATTGAAACATATAGAACTCGAAACAGCCATAACCAAAGTAAAACTACACACAGACACATAATAATCACCATCCCAGAAATCCACCATAAGAACAGAATACTAAAAGCTGTTAGAGAGAAAAAGACAGATCACCTATAAAGGAAAATCTATCATAATCACAGCAGACTTCTCAACACAAACAATGAAGTCAAGAAGCACATACAGTGAAGTATTTCAGATCGTAAAGGAAAACCACTTCCAACCCAGACTGACATGCCCTGCAAAACTGTCCTTCAAAATGGGTGGAGAAATAAGATACTTCCATGACAAAGAACAGCTGAAGAACTTCATGAACAGCAAATCAACCCTACAAAGAATACTGAAAGACATTCTAGATATAAATGGGATAAAACCACCAAGCAAGGCAGACAGTTAAATAGAATGGAAAGCTAATGATACAACAACAGAAAGATAACATGTCAACAATAAATCAATATATAACAGTTATAGCCATTAATGTAAATGGCCTCAACTCACCAATCGAAAGAAACAGACTGGCAGAATGGATCAAGAAACAACATCTAACCATATGCTGTCTAAAAGAAACCCATCTAACCCAAAAGGACACTCATAGACTGAAAGTCAAAGGATGGAAAACAATACTTCATGCAACAGGAAACCAAAAAAAAAAAAAGTGGCAGTAGCCATCCTGTTTGCAGACAATGTGAATTTCAAACCAAGAATGATTGGAAGAGAAATAAGGTCACTACACACTAGTTAGGGGAAAACTTCAAGGGATAGAGATAACAATCTTAAATACATATGCACCAAATTCCAGAGCACCTAGCTATATAAAGCAAATACTAACAGAAATGAAAAATCAAATAAGCAATAACACAATTATAACAGGAGACTTTAATACACCATTGACACAAAGGGACAGATCAACTAGACAGAAAATCAGCAAACACATAACAGAACTGAATCACACCAGTGAACAAATGGACTTGATAGATGTACACCTAGTGTTCCATCTAACAAAATCAGAATAGACCTTCTTCTCAGCAGTACATGGGACATTCTCTAAAATAGACCATATACTAGCCCACAGAACATATTTAAGTAAATACAAAAGAATTCAAATTATCCCATGCATGTTATGGGATCATAGTGCCGTGAAACTAGAAATTAATGATAAAAGCAACTACAAAAACCTCACAAACACATGGAAACTGAGTAATACACTCTTGAGCAACCAGTGGGTCAGAGAGGAAATTAAAGAAGAAATTAAACAATATCTACAAGCAAGTGAAAATACAAACAAAACTTACCAGATTTTGTGGGATGCAATATAAGCAGTCTTAGGGAAATTTATTGCATTGAGTTCCCACATCAGGAAGACAGGATGAACACAAATAAACAACCTGATGATACAACTCAAACATCTAGAAAAAGAAGAACAAGCCAAGCCCAAAGTCAAAAGAAGGGAGGAAATTATAAAGATCAGAGCAGAAAATAATGCAATAGAGACTAAGAAAACTGTACAAAGAATCAATGGATCAAAGAGATGGTTCTTTGAAAGAATAAATAAAATTGATAAGCCCCTTGTCAACCTTCTTTAAAAAAGGAAAGAAAAAACTCAAATTCATGCAATAAGGAATGAAAAAGGTGAAATTACTACAGACTCTGTGGAAATACAGAAGATCATCAACACCTATTTTGAAAACCTCTACTCTCGTAGGTTTAATAACACAGAAGATATACACAGATTCCTAGATACATATGAACTACCGAAGTTCAATCAAAAAGATGTAAAACTGCTGAATAACCCAGTTTCTATTACTGAAATTGAAAATGTAATTAAGTCCTTGCCAACAAAAAAGAGCCCAGACCCAGATGGATCTCTGCAGAATTCTACAAGAAATACAAAGAAGGCTTAATTCCTACACTCCTCAAATTTTTCAATGAAATCGAAAGGGAAGCAATTCTTCCTAAGTCATTCCTGGAAGCAGATATTACTCTAGTACCAAAACAAGACAAAGACCCAACTAAAAAAGAGAACTATAGACCAATCTCCCTGATGAACATAGATGCAAAAATTCTCAATAAAATATTTGCAAACAGGATGCAGCAAATCATCAAGAAGATTAAACACCATGACCAAGTGGGATTCATCCCAAGAATGCAGGAATGGTTCAACATAAGCAAATCAATAAATGTAATTCACCATATCAATACAGCCAAGAGTAAGAACCACATGATCATCTCTATAGATGCATAAGAAGCTTTTGATAAGGTCCAACACTCATTCATGATAAGAACCTTACAGAGAATTGGAATAGAGGGTCTCTACCTCAATATGATAAAGGCCATGTATGACAAACCAACAGCCATCATCATATTAAATGGTCAAAAACTGAAAAATCAGGCACAAGACAAGGATGTCCCTATTCGACATAGTACTGGAAATACTAACCAGAGCAATAAGACAAGGAAAGAGAAATAAAAGGAGTGAAGATAGGAAAAGAGGAAGTTAAATTATCATTATTTGCAGATGATATGATACTTTATGTAGAAGACCCCCCCAAAAATCTATTGAAAGACTCCTAGATATAATAAATAAATTCAACAAGGTAGCTGAATACAAAGTCAATACTCAAAAATTGATAGCATTTCTATACACTAACAGCAAAAGTACAGAGAGAGAAACCCTTCACACTAGCATCCAAAAAACTGAAATACTTAGAATTAATCTCGCAAAAGAAGTAAAAGACCTATACAGTGAAAGTTATAATACCCTGAAAAAGGAAATCAAAGAGGACCTCAGAAAATGAAAAGACATCCCCTGTTCATGGATCAGAAAAAACAAACATTGTGAAAATGGATATTCTCCAAAAATTACCATACAGATTCAACGCAATCCCAATCAAAATACCACTAACATACCTCATAGATCTAGAGAAATCACTCCTAAAATTCATCTGGAACCAGAAGAGACCTAGAATAGCAAAGGCAATTCTGGGAAATAAAGACAGGCAGGAGGCATCTCAATTCCAGACTTGAAACTGTACTACAAACCACAGTGATAAAATCAACATAGCACTGAAAACAGACCTGAAGACCAATGGAACAGATTACAAGATGCAATTATAAGTACAAAGACACTCAGCCACCTGAAATTTGACAAAGGGGTTACACTTGATCACTGGAAGGATAGCCTCTTTAATAAATGACGTTGGAAGAACTGGCTCTCCACATACAGAAGACTAAAACTAGACCCATGCCTATCACCATGTATAAACTAAAATCTAAATGGATCAAAGTTCTAAATATTAAAACAAAAACAATAAATCTGCTGGAAGACAAAGTGGGTAAAAATCTCAAAGATACAGTGGTAGGAAGAGAATTCATGAACAAGAATCAAATTGCACGGAAATACTTCCCAGAATCAATAACTGGGACCACATCTTATTAAAGAGTTTTTGCACGTCAAAAGAGATTTCCAGCAGATTGAAAAGAAAACCCACAAATTGGGAAAAAAACTTAATGGACAGTCCCTCAGACAAAGGACTTATGTCTCAATCTTATAAAGAATTAAAAAAAATCAGACCCTCGAAATTCAAAGACCCAGTCCAAAAATGGCATCTGAAATGAATACACAGTTCTCAGATGAAGAAATACCAATGACAAATAAATACATGAGAAAATGTTCATCATCATTAGTCATGAGAGAACTGCAAATTAAAACCACACTGAGATCCCATCTCACCCCAGAAAGATTGGCCAAGATAGAAAAAACTACCAACAACAAGTGCTGGAGAGGCTGTGGGGAAAAGGAACTCTTCTGCACTGTTGGTGGGAGTGTAGACTGGTGCAACCACTGTGGAGGTCAGTCTGGAGATTCCTCAAAAACCTGGGTCTGGTGGTCCCATTTGACCCAGCTATTCCACTTCTAGGCTTATTCCCAGAAGATCTGAAAACATCATACCACAGTGATATATGTGCACCCCATGTTTATAGCAGCACAATTTGTAATAAGCAGATCTTGGAAACAACCTAAGTGCCCATCAACTGAGGAATGGATAAAAAAGTTGTGGTATTTCTATACTATGAAGTACTACTCAGCTATAAAGAATGATCACATTGAGATATTTATAAATAAATGGACACGACTTGAGAGCATACTCATAAGCTAAATAAACCAAACTCACATGTGTAAATACCATATAGTCTCCCTACTATGAGAGTTGGTAAGAGTATATAAGATTTTATGGTAATCATGAGTCCCTATCTCATAGCTTTGAAGCCTTTCAATATTTTCATTGATCAGTTGGAATAGTTTTATCCTGTTTTGTTTCACTTTATTATATGTGATCCTATGAAAAGCTGTTTTGAAGACAACAAAACACTATGACAACTATTGATGATTTAATACTCTCCTTCTTAGAAGTCCTACCAAGCTTCTATTCTTCTATTTCCATTGGTTCTATCTATCACATTGTGTCTTATTGGGATTTGAATATGTGTGAAAGTATAAACAAATTTTTTTATTGAAAATGAGATATTATAGTACCCATTGATCATTCTCTGTTATTCGGTTCGGAATGCATTGTAATTCTTTCATGCTTTGAATGGTTTTATACATTTTTGTTATGTTTGATATTATCGTATTTGAAACTATTCTCAACTATAGCAGAGAAAGAAATATTGTGATAGCTATTGTTAATGTCTGGTTGTCTTAATGTTAAGTATTGTGTTGCCTATGTTGTCTGGTTCTGATCTGTTCTGTACTGACCTCTTTTGTCTTCTTCTCTTTAAAATAAAATGGAAAAAAAGAAAGAACGATAGCCTTTTCAATAAATGGTGCTAGAAAAATTGGCTCTCCACATGACAAACACTAAAACTAGATCTGATGGTAAAGACCAGGCTTTGGATGTTTCTCCCGGGAAGAAGGACTGCATTGGTTGTTGGACTCCCTATGATGTGTGTTATGGCTTGGCAGAAAGTTTGTCTGCATTTTGCTCATGCCCAGGATTTGCCTGAGACTGAGATTAAGGGTAATGGAACTGATTAATCTGGTAAAAATAAATTTCAAGGCAGTCAAGTGTTGAGGCTGTGGCATGGCTATTGTTGGGGACTTTTAGCCAGATTTATGTTGCAAATCAAAATCAAAGATCCCAGCAGGATAATTTAAAACACTGTGAGTTTGGCCAGAAGGAAAACTCCAGTAAAGCTGTGGATTATAAAGATAGTGCTGAGACTTTAATTGCTGGGAAGAAACAGAGAGATAAGAAAGATGGCCACCAGGCATCCCAGGAAGCAGTGGGTCTCCACCCTTTGCAGCCTCCAAACTGCAAAAGTGAAAGAATTTTCTCAAATGAGAAAGCTTCAGAGCACCATGCTCCAGAGCGGCATGGGAGGCCACGTGAGGTTCCAGAATGGCAGCAGCCACATGAGGTTCCAGAATGGAAGCAGCATAGAAAAGCTTTTCTTCACAATCAGGTAAACAGACCCCAGCAATCCAGGCACTGGTCCCCTATAGCCAAGAGACAGAAAAGTCTGCCTACTGCTCCAGCTGGCAGCAGACCTTGGCGGCATCCACATGGTGCTGATTTTAGGTGCACAGAAAATGCACAAATTCTGATGGTAAGAAGGCTTCCATCTCAATTGCAAAGGGCCTGGGAGGCCAAGCAGTGTGCCCCTGAGAGGGCAATATGTAAAAATGTAAGTGTGAAGCCAAAGGTGCAGTGGAGACCCCAGAAGTTTGGAAAAGCCAAGAACGTGGATCATCCAAGGAAAGCTGCAAAAACTGGGCAGAGAAGGTTTAAGAGAGAAGCTGCAGGAGCTGAAATCCCTGGCAGTGCCCTGGGGGTGGAATCACCCAAGCCTTTTGGATCTTGCAACAAGATTGTTTCAAATGCTGAGCACAGAACTCTAGGACATAATGTTCGCTCTGCTGGATGTTGGACTTGCTTTGTTCCCAATACTTTATATTCCCCCATTTGTAACTTTTAGAATGGTAATGTTTATTTTGTGCCTTTGTGTTTCAGAAATGTTTAACCTTGTTTCACTTGTACAGGGGGTTACAGTTAAGAGTTTGCCATGGATACTGGAGGAGACTTGGGACTTGGACTTCTCAGCAACACTGAAAAAGTTAGGATTTTGGCAACTTTTGGAGATGGATTAAATGTCTTTTGTATAAAGGTTGTACATGAGTCTTTGGGGGCCAGGGGTGGAGTGTCATGGTTTATGTCGGTGGCCCCCAGGCCTCATGTATTTGCATTGTGCATTTGTGATTGGTTCATTGTCTAATGCTTGAATTGGTAGTGTCAGTGCTACACCATCCTAGGGGTGGAGTAATGGCATGAAGAAGGTGTGTCTCTCTCTTGCCGGTTTCCACCTTGCAGTTTGGAGCTGCCATGAACTGGGGCCCCGCCATGCCACCCTGCCTTGGAGCCAACTGAGTATGGACTGAAACCTCCAAAACTGTAAGAAATAAACCTTTTCTTTCCCAACTTTAGGCATCAGGTATTTTGTGTCAGCAATGAGTAGAAAGTAAGCAAGGCACCTGGCTTCACTTTATATAGAAGGATTTACTAAATAAACCTGATTGGGACCATGAGGCAGGGGATGCAACCTAATTCCACACACCTGGCCCTATTCAGAGCCCACTTTCCTCAGCACACAGGGTTTGTTTTGATTGGATTGGGCCAACAAAAACGAAGGTACAAGCCTCACAGAAAATGAAGAGAAAATTTATAAAATATAAGTTAATTAGGAAAAGTCAGGCTGTCCATTTACAAACACTCTGAAGAGCTTGCCATATTATAGGACATGCTGTAGGTCACATGTCGATATATAAAATTTTTTTCCTCTAATGCAAGCATGTATAAAGACCCCTCTCTTTGTTAAAATGTATTAGTATATCTTAGAAGGCCTCAATGATTGATCAAACATCCTCAAAGTCGTTTCTGAATTGACCAAGAAGATATTTAGTAATAGACATTTTGGAGTTCATGATGCATTAAAACAGGGGAAAATGTTCCTCTGCAATTTGAGGAAATTTTTTTTCCCTGCAACGCTTTGTAATTATTCTTTGTTTATTCAAATGCTTTATAATACTGGGTCATATTATGATGTATACTATTACAACATTATGATTATTTCATTTTATAAAAGCCCAAATGAAGTAAATATCAGACAGCATTAATGTTAAAATTATTTGAATTACAAAAGAGGTTTCCAGCAGAGAGAAAAGAAAACCCACAAATTGGGAAAAAATATTCATGGACAGTTCCTCAGACAAAGGACTTTTGTCTCAAACTTATAAAGAATTAAAAAAAATCAGACCCTCGAAATTGAAAGACCAAATCCAAAAATGGGCATCCGAAATGAATACACAGTTCTCAGATGAAGAAATACCAATGGCAAATAAATACATGAAGAAATGTTCATCGCCATTAGTCATGAGAGAAATGCAAATTAAAACCACACTGAGATTACATCTCACTCCAGAAAGAATGGCCAGGATAGAAAACACTACCAACAAGTGTTGAAGGGGCTATGGGGAAAGAGGAACTCTTCTGCACTGTTGGTGGGAGTGTAGACTGGTGCAACCACTGTGGAGGTCAGTCTGGAGATTCCCCAAAAAGCTGGGTTTGGAAGCCCCATTTGACCCAGGTATTCCACTTCTGTGCATATTCCCAGAAGAACTGAAAACATCATACCACAGTGATATATGTGCACCCCATGTTTATAGCAGCACAATTTGTAGTAGCCAGATCCTGGAAACAACCTAAGTGCCCATCAACTGAGGAATGGATGAAAAAGTTGTGGAATTTTTATACAATGGAGTACTACTCAGCTATAATGAATGAACACATTGAGATATTTATAAATAAATGGACACGACTTGAGACCATACTCATAAGCGAAATAAACCAAAATCACAAGTGTAAATACCATATAGTCTCCCTAGTATGAGAGTTGATAAGAGTATATACGATTTTATGGTAAGCATGAGTCCCCATCTCATAGCTTTGAAGACTTTCAATGTTTTCAATCATCAGTTGGAATGGTTTTGTTCTGTTTTGTTTGACTATATCATGAATGATGATATGAACAGCTGTTTTGCAGAAAAAAAATTATGACAGCTATTGCTGATTTAATATCATCCATCTTAGAAGTCCTACCATGCTTCTATTCTTCTACTACCATTGGTTCTATCTATCACATTGTGTCTTATTGGGATTTGATTATGTGTGACAGTTTAAACAAAATTTTCTATCGAAAATGAGATATTATAGTACCCATTTATCATTTTCTGTTATTCAGTTCAGAAAGCCCTGCAATTCTTTCACTCTTTGCATGGCTTTATACTATTTTGTTATGTTTGATATTATCATATTTGAAACTATGCTCAACTATAGCAGAGTAACAGATATTGTGATAGCTACTGTTGATGTCTGGTTGTCTTAATGTAAAGTACTGTGTTGCCTATGTTGTCCTGTTCGGATCTGCTCTGTACTGCCCTCTTTTGTTTTATTCTCTTTAAAATAAAATTTTAAAAATTTTAAAAAAATTATTGGACTTATATATGTATTTTTGAAAGCATCTTAAATATAGTCTTCTCTTAAGGAAGGAAAGCAAACAAAAATCACATGAGAAGAGCCATAAGGAAATATTAATAATACAAAATAAATTCCTTGAAAGCAAAAATAAAAGAATATAAAACATAGACCCAGGTTTCCAATAGAACTCTTTATAAGGAGGAAAATGCCTTGTATCTGCCCTGCCAAATCTACGAAGACATGTTTTTATAGGACACATGAAATGATATCATTACTACTGAGCTTAGTTTATTGGACACCTTTTAGTTTTATATCCCAGTATTAGTGATGGTTATTATCTTTTACAGCTTAGTGAATATATTTAACAAGCATAAATAGTAAAATACATTAAAGTATTATTGAAAAAGGACAGAGTGAAACTGAAAGTGAAGTAATATTTGATACAATGAAAATTAAAAATTCACACAATACTGCCATGAGAGGCCTTGCCTTAGGAAAAATAACCTTACAACTTGATTTTGTTTTCACCAGGACACCAAATTTTTAATGACAGAAAATCCCATTGGTTTCTGAGGTGGCTCCACAGGTCAGCTTGACTTGCTGTCACTTTCCACTTTTCTGGGGAAATGCATCTTCTGCCTGACTCCCCTTTATATGCAGGAAAGGGCTTAGCAAAACCTGTGAAGAACACACTCCTGGGAGAAGCCCTGATAAAACTGAAGCTGAAATGAGTCAGGACCCTTGTAGGGGAGACACACAAAGTTCTTTGTGAATGGAGACCAAGACGACCATAAAGCTCTAACTCTAACACAAAACTGGAGGGCAATGTGATAAGGCCAGTATGAAGAGAAATGGGAAAGATACAATCAGTGTCTTATACATTTACAAATCCTCTTCAGTGCTTCCTATGGCCCAGGAAGCCTTCTCTGCTTTCAGAGTGTAGTAGAAGAGCATACACCTACAACATGCACATGATTTCAAATAAAATGTAGGCTTGGTCATGGATTTGGATTTCGAAACTGTGATGGTTCTGACAATAACCTAAAATGAAAATCAATAACATACATTGTTTATTTATGAACCTTAACAAAATTTTCATAGAGATTACATGTTTCAAGAAGCTGGTGGCTGTGGCTGATTAAATAATAGATCTGAAAATTCATTACTTAATCCTGAAACCGGACTATATGCTTGACAAAGACTCAGAAAATTAAATTTTATTTGTATTTCAGTTTCATACAATAAATGCACTAATATTATATTCTTGGGTTGCAATGGCAGAAATGGTTTTGATACTGGAGGTGTCCAGTTCCCCATAAACCATAAATTGAGTCTAAGTGAAGGAGAGATAACCCATGTTCTCATCACCTGTCCAGGTTCTACTTTATACCACAGCTACATTTAGGAGCATTTAGGAAGCTGCATTAGTGAATGCCTGTTTGGGCATGGATAGGAGGAAATACTACTAAATGATAAATGCCTAGTATTTGTCAATTTTTGTAAAGGCTGTGACCACAAAAATGCAAGCCCAGAATGCTTCAAAAAATTCAAACAGAACTTGTTTCATATCAGGATATAAACAAACCCCTTAAGCTCCTTTCAAGAGCCAGCACTGTCTGAGGGTAACAGCTGCAGAGACTCACCTGATAAGAAAAGTTGAGTTTAGCCACAGGTAATGAGATGAATTTTCCAATGACAGAGACACAAGACCCCCAGTACATGTGTCTCTCCATTCCTATGGTATCAATAAAATACAGGGTTTAATTGTGAAATATAAACAAGTTTTGATGGAGAAGACATTGTTCTAGAAGCTGGTGGCTGTGGCTGATTAAATAACAGACCTGAAAGGTCATTACTTGTTTCTGAAACCAGATTAGTTGCTTGACAAAGACTCAGAAAATTACATTTTATTTGTGTCTCTCCATTCCTACAGTATGAGAAGCCTGGGAAATTAAGACCCTCTTAAAAGCAACCTGCTTCCAGTTTAAATGGTTGTCAGAGCCCATGGGAAATGAGCTTTCTAAGTCATGGGTTTGAGTCTTGAGTGAGAAAGAGCTCCACAAAGCCAGGAGGATGGACTGCAGGAATCTGAGGTCTGGGGTAGGGAATTGTGTAGGGGTGGGGTGAGGAGAACCAAGAGAACTGCAGAGAGCTCTGGAGGCAAAAAGGACAGGAAGAGATGCACAGGAGGGAAAAGGGGAAGGGAAAGAACCAGTTGTGTGGGATAAGGTAATGGATGGAAGGGTGTCAGGAGAAATGTAAGGACATGATGCCTTTTGAAAATAACAGTATGCAATATGTTAACTAGTTCCAAACATTTTATTTTGTTTGAAATTCTGTATCATCCCTTCAATGGGGGGGCATGCTCAGATAGGTGATTAAAACATAAAGGAAGTAAGCTGCAGGAGTCCTGTGGAAGTAGAAGAGATTCAGAGGGACACAAGGAATGGTGGAGAGAGAAAAAAATATGGTGCATTGGACACCAAGATGTATGTGAGTCTAAGAGCACAGCAAGAGATACACAGCCACTCACAGGAAGGACCAAGAGATTCAAAAATAAAAAGAAGATGCAGAAGAACATGAGGAGGTGTGAAGTGAGCCAAGCCTGATAGGTTGGACACACTGAGAAACAGAGGTATCTTCATTGGCTGTGACAACCAAATAGCCCCAGACTCAGTCCTGTATATCAAGGCAAAAGGTGTGAGTTAGTTTCCAAATGAAAGTGAGTTTTAATGCAAGAAGCAACACACACATCCCAGAAGTAGAGGAGGTTCCAGACTGGAGAGCCTCCAACATTGGGCCTGATGATTGGTTTGGGGGTTTTGTGGGGCCCCATTTGAACTCTTCCTCAGTATCAGAGTGATGAGATTTCATTCATCTTTATGCTGTGGGTAGATTTTTTGTCCCCCATGTGTTGCTGGATGGCTTATTATGTTAGTAAACCTTTGGTTTAGAAACTTCTAACACTTTGTTCTGAAGAAAATACAATCTCTTCCCTCCTCTCCTTTTCCTCTTTTTCCCAAGGTTTCTGAGCTGTCTCTGCCACCAGAGATCCCCAGTCTACATAAGAAGGAAGCCATAGAAACTATGGGACCAGAAGCTGGGTGGACAGAACTGCGTAGGAGTAGATGATCCTCAGCAGCGTCTGAGGTACCAAAGGAGGCTGGCAGGAGCAGGGTGATGATGGAAACATCCAGAAGCCTCAAGGAAACATAAGTATCTGGGCTGGGTCCTGTGATTGGTAACTGAGGCCTTTGAAGGAACAAATTGATGTGAGCTTGGGGAGAGTACGGTAAAGGAGGAGGGATGCAGAGGAAAAGAGTAGTCCACTGGGACAGGACCTATTCTCAAGGAAAGGAGGGTGTTGGCTGGCATGTAAATTCCACAGAATTTGGAGAGTACTGAAGAAGGAATGAAGCAGAGGACGATTGAGAAACCAGGTGAGGACCAATTCTGGGAAATTGGCTGTGGCTTCTGTAGTTGATGTGCCAAGTGACCACCTTTATGTCCTGGAACCAATGATTCTGTGTGAAGGGCTCTGATCTCTGTCCTGCATAGACCATCTCTGGTCATCTCATTAGATGCCCAACCAGAGAATCCTGCAGCTGTCTGAGGAAGGACATGCAGTTCAGAGTGTAGTGGGAGTGTTTATGTCCATAAGAGGAGGGCAGGCCCCTGAGAGTGCTGAGACAAGTCACCGGGTGCCGTTCTGGGGGCAGCAGACCTGGGCACAAGTCCTAAGGGTTTTGGTTGCAGATTCTCCTGTGATAGAAGAAGAGAGAACTCAGACAAAGCACCAAACCTGGGAGAGGAGGCAGCAAGAGACAGGAGAAGCCCAATTCTGGTGAAAGAGCTACAGTGAATGTGGTGAGGAGTCAGCCAAACCCACTTAGCAGAAGGCACCTGAGCAATGACCAGTAAACATTGGTGACATTTTCTTTATTCACATAAGGTCAGAATATCGGCTGTAAGCATTCATTGTTTTTTAATGTCATCAGTCACAGAAAAGTACAGAATCCTGACAGAAGCTATCACACAATGAGAAACTTATTATGATTCATCCGCATTGTGAGTCTCTTCATGAAGTCTAAAATAAAACACTGATTGTAGGCTCTTGCGTACAAAGGAAATATATATGGTTTCTGTGTTTTGTGCTTCACTCACACTGAAATTTTTTTCACACAGATGTCATTCATACATTTAAATTTTAGGTGTGTTTTCTCATTCTTTGTAATGTGACCTGATAGAGTGAAGGCATTCTCACACAGATGGCATTCATATGCTTTCCCTCCATGGTGTGTTCTCTCAAAACTACTAAGTTGAGAACAGGTCAGTCTGTCCGACAGGTGACATCCATATGGTTTTTCTTCTATGTGCTTGCTTATGTTTAATAAGGTTATGTGATTGAGTGAAGACTTTACCACACAGTTCACACACATAGGGCCTCTCTGCTGTGTGTGTTCTTTCATGGCGACTAAAATTAGATGACAGTGTGAAGCATTTTCCACAGAGATGACATTCATATGGTTTCTCTCCTGTGCGTGTTCTCTTAGGATTTTGGAGACTAGAAGAATGAGTGAAGTTCTTCCCACATAGATGACAGTTATAATACTTCTCACCAGTATGTGTTATTTAATGCTGATGAAGTTTAGAAGATTGATTAAAGGCTTTCCCACACACAAAGCATTCATTTCTCTTCACTCGTTTTTAAGGTTCATTATGAACTGTAATCTTAGAGTTATTTGTGAAGCTTTTCCAAGATGGCTGACATATGGATGAACTTTTTCCAGAATTAGTCATCTTGTGTCTTTGGAATCCAGACCGATATTTGAAATTTGTCCTGCACATCTTGCCTTCAAAATGCTTTTCCTCACTCTGTATTCTCTCCTGGAGTTGAAGTGTGCAGCATTAATTTCTTTCCATTAAATGACATTCATGTCCCTTGTGACATTTAAGTTCTGTATTTTTGGGAAAGGACGTATTAAATAGATATCATTTATGTGGCTTTTCACAACTATACATCTTACTGTGTTTCTTGAGTAGTTAGTATGTTCTTGAGTTTTTCTCCTGATTTTCTCTTAATGATTCTACATTTTTCTCTCACTAAGGGATTTTTAACAATGAAAGTATACAATGTGAATGTACAGTGTGCATTAGGAAAGGTTATGTGATGTTATTGTAGTCATCTACTACTTTTAACTCAATCCAGTGGAAACACTTTATCAGAATGACATCAGTTTTGGAAAACAAAATGTTATTTTGATATGCTAATATATCTACATGTTATTTTCATTAAGTATTATTTCAAGAATTATCAGCAAATATTAGGCTTAAATATTTTCATGTGGACTTGTATACTAATAGTATCTTTTTAACAATACCACAAACATTTTTTATTTATTATATCACAAGTAAACTCTGAATATATTAATATGGATGAATGAATGTCTTTCAGATTTTAGATGAAAACCTGCTTACTTTATGGAAAGATCACACATCTTGTTCCTGAAAAAAAATTATGTTAAATTCCAAATAATCTCAAGTCATTCAGATCATAGAATTTATATAATGCTTTGTCTTCTCTTAGACAGTGCCATGTACTCAATTACTAATTCCTGTAAGGAATGTTCTTTAATTTGTGTGCAAGGATTCATGAATATAGAATTTACCATGCCACAGATGGTGTGTGTTTCATTTCTTCTCATATGCTGAGTGGCTGTCATTCCCTCTTCTTCTTGAGAGCTCATTCCTTCTGCAATAATTAGAAAAACAATTAACTAACATAAAAGAAAGAAAATGCAAAGAGAAAATGCATCTAATGCTATGTATTCTCTTCTCTGAAAAGAGAATTTACATCAGTGTTATATTAGAATTCCAGGAGAGAAGAAATGATGGAACTTGCACAAATATGTGGAGATTGATTGAAGAAAGTTTGAGCACTCAGTGGTTTATACCATAAATCGTTGAGAAAATACAAAAGTGCATGGAACCAAATGATAATATAAACAGGATATGCCACAAAATTTGGGACACAGTGTTCATACTTCTAAACTGGATGGCTATAGCTATTATTTGCAATTTTGAAAATCTAACATATCATAAGAAACTAATATTTTATATGAAATAACAATAAACTAAGTTATACAACAGTTAAAAACAGATATCAGTAATGAAAATAATGAGTTAGATGTGAAATGATACATGTGAAAATCAACAAGAGTAATTTTATGAGTACTTTACATTTTATTTTTGTTTGTTTGCTGCATATGAAATTTACATTCAGAGTGAGAAAGTGAACATATCAATTTTTCTTTTTAATTCTCTGTTGTTCCATCTCTCTTTCTCATTTTTAAATCCTTTTTTCACAGTTTCTTTTCTTTTGTTAATATTATCTGTCATCAATTATGTTTTTGCATGTGTTATTGATACTCATTTTGGGTATGTAGAATATGTACCTTGCATATTTTTAATTTTATCTTTCTTTCCCCTTTTTCTGCTCTGTGGTTTCTGAACTCCTTCACAATTGCAAGAGTTCAATTTTATTTCTTTTCTTCAATGCTTTTTAAATTTTTCCTTTAATTGCCTTACTCAAGTGAGATACCATACCATCTTTAAATTCTCAATATGATATAATTCCCTTAGCATGGTATTCCCCACTTGCATCTACTTTCCTAAAAACACCTCAAATTCTCAGTCTTTAAAGTAGAGCAGTATTCCATTAGGTACATGTACCTCATGTCCTTTATACAAGCCTCTCTTGATGGACATACTGGTTGATTCCTGGATTTAGCTATTAAAAATTGTACTGCTGTAAACATTGGTTAGCATGTTTGATTAAAATATGAAACATGTACCATTTTTGGAATTATGGATGAATTAATGTGTTTCAGATTTTACATGAAAAACTGCTCAATTTATGTAAAGATCACACATCTGCTTCCTGAACTTATGTTAAATTCCAAATAATCTCAAGGCATTCAGATCATATGATTTATATAGTGCTTTGTCTTGTCTTAAAGAATTCCATGTATTTAATTACTAATTTCTGTAAGAAAGTGAAATTGGGTCATATGGAATTCCTATTATTTAGAGAAATCTACATGCTGCTTTCCATAATGACTGCAGTAGCTTACATTCCACCGAACACACAGAAGTGTCCCTTTTCTCCATAGACACACCAGCAGGTGGTGTTCTTCCATTCCTTCAAGACTGACATTCTTCTTGGTGTAAGTAATCTTCATGCTGCTTCAACTTGCATCTCTCCCATGGCTACAGATGATGGGAAATATTTCATGTCTGTTCCCTATTTATAATCCTGTGATATGTAATGCTTCATTACTGCTGTCCATTTCTTGATTCATTTATATTAGGTGATCACATTTTTATGTCTGTTTATTCTAGAAAGTATTCTTCTATTTGAGGACTATCGGAGCAATTTTTCCCATTATTTATGCTGTCTCCTTACTGTATTGATTCCTTTGCTCAGCAGAATCTTTTTAACTCCATATAGTCCCATTTTGATTGATTATTTATTTAGTCTGCACTTAGTGTTCAGTTCTGAAAGTCTTTGCCTATACATATTTCTTTACATATTTAACTTATGTAACCTTCAAGGGGTTCAATATTTTCATTTTAAAGTTCAGATACTTGATCTATTTTATCTCATTACATCATAAGATGTAATAATCTTCTACAAATGGGTAGTTTCTAGCCTATTTGCTTGCATCATGTATTGTGGAAGCGGTCTTTACTCCCAACATATATTTTTAAATTTTTGAAAAATGATCAAAAAAATATGTGTCTGCAGCTGTTTCTGTATCTTCTATTTTGTTCAACAAGTCCTCACACATTTTTTTGGACCATGTAATTTCCATCATATTAGCTTTGTAAAGAAATTTGAGGTTAGGTGTTTTGAAGCTTCCTGCTTTTCCTTTTTTGCCCAAATTACTTTTGGTGTTCATACCATTTTTTGTTAAGAGAATTTCAGGAAATATTTCTGTAATTCCATGCAGAATATTTGTGGTACATTGGTTCATGAACTTAATTCTTTATGCAGATCTGTGTAAAATGGTCACATTCATTTTGATCCAGTAAAGTTGAGTATGATTCTATTTTTCACCCAGTGCAGAGTTTACACACAAAAGCAAAGCTTGGCAAATATTCTATTAGCTAATCAACCTGCTCGCAAAAATCATGGTTTCTGAATGTAACCAAATGGTACTATTCCAAATGGTACTACTGTATTTTGAAGGGTATTCTCTGAATGAATTTTGAGACTATACCCATCGGAAATGAAGGTTCTGCCTATTAAGAACATTTGTGAATTCATGTTTTATATTTATTGATTTGTTTTAGTATATCTTTCATGACTTCTTCAACCTCTCTTTGCAAGATAATGTAGGATTCATTGTAGAGTTCACTTCCTTGGTTAGTTTAATTCCCAGATTTTATTTTTCACTGATTCTAATATAAATTATGTTGCCTTCATAATTGTAACAGATTTCATCATTTGTATACAAATATACTTTTGTTTTATGTGTGTTGAGTTATTATCCTGCTATGTTGCTGAAATTGATTATTAACTTTATGATTTTTCCAGGTTTGATGCTTTGTTTCTTCAATATATGGTTTCACGTCATCTGCAAATAACAATTTGACTTCTTACTTTCAAACATATATCCATTGTAATTATTTGCCTCACCTGATTGCTCTAGCTATGTTGTGCATACTATGTTGAGTGGTGCTGGAGATCACTGGCATCCTTGATTTGCTCATGATTCTAGAGGGAATGCTTTGTGCTCCTCCTCCTTGATACGATGATGACCACTGGTGAGCCATAAGTAGCTATCAACAGATTCAGTTATGATTTTTCTTTACTTGCTTTAAACAGGAGTCTTTAAAACTTGTTGTAATGTTATATGTTTTTAAAAACTTTTTTCTAATATGCTCATGCAGCTTTTGATCTTTCTTCTGGTTATACGGTGTATTTCATTTTTTTATTCACATATGTTTAACCATTCTTGAAAATCTGGAGTAAAAACCACTTGGTCACAATATGTGGTTTTCTTAATGATATCTTATATTCTGTTCACAAATATCTTACTGAAGGTTGTCTGCATCTTTACTCATGAAGGACATTGGTGTGTAATCTACTTTAAATAACTTGGTGTACACCTGGTTTTGGATCCTAGTGATGCTACCTTCCCCAAATGAGTTTGCAAGCACTCTGTCCTGTAAATTTTATCAAAGATTTTTAGGACTGTAGGTGATATAACCTCCTTAATGATATTATATGGTTTAACATAGCATGGTGTTAATTTCTTTATTATTAGGTCTTTTCTTTGTATCTCAGTTGTATTATACATTATTGCATTGCTTAGCCCTTTTTCATTTTCTTGGATTAGTTTTAGTTACTTGTAGAAATCTCAGAATCTGGCCATTTCTTTAAAATTTGTACTATAACTTTTCTTGATTTCAGTGATATCCACTGTGATTTAGCCTTTTTAATTTCAAATTGTATAAATATTTTATGAATTTCCCTTTGTAAATTTGCCTAAGTATTTATTTATTTGGATCATTCTTTCAAAGATCATGTATTTGTTTGGCTGCTTCTTTATGTTGACATTTAATTTAAATTTTTATCATCTACTCTCTAACATCACATCAATTTTGTTTTTTTAAACTACTTATTTTTTACTCTACCATGTTCCCATAATTCAATAATATTTCACATCATCCAGTCTGCAGTCTCTTTCCTGTATCATTAGAGAAGAACTGTTACTAAGAATAGAGTACCAGGATATTGAGGATTGACATTATTAGAAAGTATCAGTGAAATATCTATCATACATGATTGATGTAAGATGAATATATTAGTTTTGTTATACCAATACATAATTCTTCCCTGAATAAATAGGGTCAGAATATGAAATGTTAAACTTAAAGTGATGAAATTGTAAGTACTCTCTTTGGACATATAAAGTCAAAAATATTACAGACCGATTTATGTTAATAAGAAAATTCCCATATATGTTACTGGATGTACATATTTGTCTAGATATCAATGCTAATGAGTACATAAAACCAAAAATTTGAAAATGTAGAAAATTTATATATGCATACATAAAAGAACCAGAGAAAAGAAAACAATAAAAGAATCAGAATTTTCCCAACTGCACCTAGGCAGATCAAAGTGGATACAAAAGAGAAGAAAGCAATTATCAGGCAGAGGAACTCTCCCATGAAAAATGAGTAAAGCAATAGGTGGTTTTAGAGAGGACATGACCATAAGTTTATGGTTACAGAAATGTCAACATGAATGAAAGATGCTTAAAACAATTCTTTCAAACAGAATTTAAGAGCACATTAAATACATTGTATATATCCTTTCATTATAGTAATGCCGGAGTGTTACAGATTATGAAAATCAAAAATTGTAATACATCAAAGATAAAAACCAAAAAGATCTACAAGCTTATCAGTTAGTAAACAAGAAGTCTTCAATACATTTATCATAATTTACTGATATAAACACATGCAAAATCTTCACACACACCAACTCTTTAGATTATATTTGATGTAGATTCAACATTACACTGCATTGCACAGTGATAATATGTGCTGTAAAATCAGAAAATATGTTTGTGTTTATCTCGCATTCCTGTTCATTAGAGTACTTCTGATTTTGCCAAAAACAAATAAGACAAAGTAGAAAATAGTAATAAGAGAAATGACTGAATACGAAACAGAGCAAGGTATATTGTGAATATTTCTTAATGAAACAATTTCTTACATGAGAAGTGTTCAGGATCTAATAAGCATATGTAGCCAAATGGTAAAATAAAAGTCATGGTACAGAAAACTACAGACTTATTATATGCTAAATTGAACACTGACAAAAAATGGGGAATCTAATTATTCACAAAAGATTCAAAATTTATAATAGATACTTAAAATAAACTTAATAAATATTCAAAATTATTCTCAACACGAAATTTAGAAATGATGAATAAATACATGTAGTTACATGCTAGAAGAGAGGAAAAACTCTCTTATATTTCAGAGCTAGACAGCTACATAGAAGTCTAATGTGAACATAGTGTTGGATTTGGTAATATAATGAAATCTTAGAAGCACTCTGTTTATCAGTGGGTTAACATACAAATAAGATGATAACTGAAAATAATTTTAGATGTTCAAGCCCTCTTCACGAGAGTTGATCCATGGGATATGACTGGCCTGCCTCTCCGAAACCCTTCCTGTTGTATATTCTAGTTAAGCTTTCATGAATCAAGCAACTTTCAGAGGAAAATAGGTCACTCTGCCATGATGTTTTCATGTGGAGAAAGACAACCACACACTGAAAATTCTGATATTGCTAGGCCCAATATACATATTTTTAAAAATTTGTACTCACAGGAAAAAAAGTGACAAATACAAATTCCCATGTTTTAGATGCTATAGAATTGCTATTGATATAATAAGCATTGTATCGATCATGATCTATAAATACATTGCACTTCCAAACAAAATACAGCATTGTTCACAGGACTAGAAATACAATCCAAAGTCTATGAGCTAGAATAATCTATGAAGAAAAATAAAGGATTTCTCAGCAAGAAAGCAAAACTCATGTGGTAAGAATAGCACATCTAAAAATATTCTACAAACATAGTGAAGCAAAAACAGCAACACATTGATGTTAAATTAGGAAGTGAAAGGATATTACTAAAGATCATATATGGTATGTATATATAGAGAGAGACATAATTGATGATGTTAACTCATAGTCAAAATTAAAATCATGTATGACATAACGGTAAATCTTTTGAAGAGAATAAGCCAAAATAGGAAGGTCAAATGTCACCTAATTTCTCTTATATTCAAAATAGAAAAGATTATCACAACGATTGCAATGACACAAAATCAGAAGTGGACTATGTAAGAAAATGAAGTGTGTGAGGCCCCATCTCATAGCTTTGAAGCCTTTCAATGTTTTCAATCATCAGTTGGAATGGTTTCATTCTGTTTTGTTTGACTATATCATGAGTGATGAGATGAACAGCTCTTTTGAAGAAAACAAAACATTATGACAGCTTTGCTGTTTTAATATCGTCCTTCTTAGAAGTCCTACCATGCTTCTATTCTTCCACTACCATTGGTTCTATCTATCATATTGTGTCTTATTTGGATTTGAATATGTGTGATAGTTTAAACAAAAATATTTTATCGAAAATGAGATATTATAGTACCCATTGATCATTTTCTGTTATTCTATTCAGAAAGCCCTGTAATTCTTTCACTCTTTGCATGGCTTTATGCTATTATGTTATGTTTGATATTATTGTATGCCCAACTATAGCAGAGTAAGAGATATTGTGATAGCTACTGTTGATGTCCGGTTGTCTTAATGTAAAGTACTGTGTTGCTAAAAAAAAAAA
>PVJX010013694.1:0-46714 GCA_004027295.1 Dolichotis patagonum | reverse complement strand
AATATCCATCATTAAAAACTGCTGGTAGCATGACTTCCTGTTTTGAGAGTGGATATAATTTGGAAGAATTCTAAAGTGACTCTCAGCTAAGCTTGAAATAAAGGGGTTGACTAAAATGAGTAAAATAATTTGATTATAAACAACAAATGATTTAGAAGTACCAAGATTGTTTATTCAGGTTATTTGTACACTGGGTTGACAGAAATTCCAAAATGGCTCCCCCAAATGCTTTTATAATAGCAGCACTGATGGAAAAAATATACTGCCTTCCAAGGACCTCCTATCAAAGATGCTTATATGAATAAGCATTTATAAAAATTTCTACATTATTGCCATGTTACACCTTGTACATGCAGAACACATGTACCGCATGAAGCATATTATGCATTTATTTTTATCTTAAAAATGCATGGGAGGAAAAGTTACACAGTATTTTGAACTTTATGTGGATTACCAAGAAGCCAGAGTCTTCTAGGCAAAGTATATTTAACAAAAATCTATCATTTTCTGGACAAACACTAACTATTAATTTATGAGCCTTGTTGTGCTACAGTCTTCTGGATTAGTGATAAGAGCCACTGCATTCCTTTTCTCTGGCAGAGAAAGTGGCAAGTAACAGCCAAGTACAGTCACACTCAACTGTAACCACAGAACTCAGATAGGCTGAAGGGGGAGGATTACAAGTTAGAGCCCAGCTGGGCAACTCAGCAAGGTAGAAAGACCCTATCTCAAAACTACAAAAATGAAAGAAGGCTGAGGATGAACCTCAGTGAAAAGGCCTTGGATTTAATCTCCAGCACTAGGGGAAAAAAATCCAACTATTAGTATACCCACACACTCACATCTCTAGGGAACTGTGTTAGGTCTTCAAGAAACCAAAAGATTCTATCTTCTATGGTGTTAGAATTTACAAAGTAAATTAAACATTTAAATCTATACAAACCTGCATAATTGGCAAAATAGATTGTGAAAAAAGAAGTGCCACAGTTTAGAGGAGGTAGCAAAGAAGTGCCACAGTTTAGAGGAGGTAGAGGAGGTTTTGTGGTTTAAACTATTGTTTTATCACAAATAGTTACCATAAATAGTTATGGTATATTTGCTCACAGCAATCTGTTTCAAGGAAGAAAGCAAAAGGAACATGTTTAAAATGTCATTGAGCCCCTTCTCCACCTCTAAAACTGCAATTAAATTTATCAAATATCTACAGCTACATTTATAGAATTGTTTTCATGTAATACTTTCTTCTGAAAGTATCCCATAGAAAACCCCAAATCTGTTTCAGCAAAAGTAATCCATAATCAACCTCAGCTGGGCATTATACTTAACTTCTTTTTCTAGGAGAATTTACAAAACATTTATAGGCAGGAGGATTTGGAAGGTCTAGAAGCCCTTTTTTCTTTATTTTTAATGCTTAATTGAGATATAATTCACATATTATAAAATCTACCTATGTAAGGGTTCAATTGAGTAGATTTTACAACTAATCTCACAAAATAGTAAAATCATCACCAAACTCATTTTAGAATATTTTCATTCCCCCCTAAAAAAACACCCTTTTATTTATTAGCAATCTATTTCCTTCCCTATGCCCAGCCATTATCAATTATCAAACTACTTATTTCCATAGATTGCCTCTTCTGAATATGTCATATAATTGAAATAATATTCTCATGCTTTCATTTATTAGTTTATTTTGGTCTTACATCATATAGGTTTTTGAGCTATTCTGATTTAATTTGTATATGATATAAGCAAGAGATACAAATTTAATCTTTCATGTGTACATAGTTATCCCAACACTATTTACTGAAAAGACTCTTCCTTTCCTATTAAATTACCTTGGTACCCTTTCCAAACATAAACTGACTATAAATGTAAATTTTTGTTTCCTGGCTTTCAATTTTATACAACTTATTTATATGCCTATCCATATGCCAGTACCACACTGTTATGATTATTCTAGCTTTGCAATAAATTTTGAATTCAGAAAGTGTGAGTCCTTCATATTTCAAGAATGTTTTACCTATTTGGGTTCTTTTTCTCTGCATGTGAACTTTAGGATTAGCTTGTAAATTTCTTTCTCAAAACAGCAGCTACAATGCTGATAAACAATACATTGAGTCTGTAAGTCACTTTAGGGAAAATTGGTATTTTATACTAAATCTCATAATCCATTAAATTAGATGTTCTTACATTCCTTAGGTCTTCCTTAATTTCTTTTAATAATGTTTCATAGTTTCTGTGTACAATTCTTAATCTAGTTTGGTTAAATTTTTCTCAATTATTTAATTTACTTTGATGCTATGCTAGTGTGTTAACTTTACAGCTTCCTGTAGAAATTATTCAATGATAATGCATAGAACTGAAATTTAATCTTGATGTAGAGATCTTACATCCTGCAACACTGACAAAGTTACTAACTTTAATATGTTTGTGGATTTTTTTTCCATAAAGAATATCCCATCATCTGAGAATAAACTCGGTTATACATCTTTTATAATTTGAATGAATTCTGTACACTTTTCTCACACAGCCGGCCAGGTGGGACTCTTCAGTAGAATGCTGAATAGAAGCAAAGGCATTCATACTTGTATTGTTCATGAGATTAAAATGAAAGCATTTCCTCTTTCAACATCAATCATGCTGTTAGCTCTGAGTTTTTTGCAAGATATCCTAAAGCAAAGTGAGAAAGTTGCTTTTGTATTGCTAGTTTACTAAATGTTTTTGTCCTGGAAAAGTATTCAATTGTTGAATGCTTTTTCTACATCTATGAAAACTATCATGGTTTTTATTCTTTATTGCATTACTGGGAGTATTAGATTGATTGATTTTATTGCATTCCTGGAATAAATCTCACTTAGCCACAATGTATAATCATTTTTGTATATTGCTGCATTAGTTTTGAGTATTTCACTGAGACTTTTGTATCCATATTAATAAAGAACATTGGTTTCTGACTTTTTTTTCTTTTTTGGTTTTGCTATCAGAGTAATACTTGCTTATTAAACATTATAAAAAGAATAATACTTTAGAAAGTTTTCCAATCTCTTCAATTTTTTTGACTACTTATGTGAGTTGGCATTAATTCTTTAAATGTTTAGTAGAACTCACTAGTGTTCACTAGTTGACTAGTGAACTTTCTACATTTCTATGTGTGTCAGTTTTATTTTTTTTATTTTATTTAAAGAGAAAAAACAAAAAAGAAAACAACCAAACAAAACAGAAAAAGGGTAGCAACAATACAGAATTCCAAAGGCAAAATAATGAAAGAACCACAATAACAACAACAAAACAAAAACAAAAACACTAAGAAATCGCCACTTGATAGGTTACATACTGTCATCATTGGCAATAGTTGTTCAAGTTACAAAATTAAAGCACACAAAGTAGACATTCAAACAGTGAGACTATTAACAGTTCTGCTCA
This sequence comes from Dolichotis patagonum, assembly GCA_004027295.1. Taxonomy (NCBI): domain Eukaryota; kingdom Metazoa; phylum Chordata; class Mammalia; order Rodentia; family Caviidae; genus Dolichotis; species Dolichotis patagonum. The sequence goes on along the minus strand of PVJX010013694.1, from coordinate 43,288 downwards.
ACAATCCAACAAAAACAATAATGTGGTCATCTATCTTATACACTTAAACATACGTTCAGTTATATCCTTTAGAGTACTTCCTTTTCCCCTCTTTTATATATACATATATATATGTGTATGTATAATTTTAATTTTATTTTAAAGGAGGTAAAATTAAACACAACAAAACAGAACAGAACGGGACTTAAGAAAGCATAAATTTCAAAGCTATACAACCAGGGATCTTCACTATCTGTCATATTGTGTCTTGTTTTCTTCCAAATGGTTGTCCATATCTTTGCATATGTAGAGCTCATACTAAATACCATAGCCAATTTTTTCATAAGATGTGTAGTTAACTGGCTCCCACTTGCTGGGTGGGGGAACATGGGACAGGATGACATGAGATTGATTCTCAGCCTGCCCACCGGCAGGATTACAGCCGCCCCCCAGAGAGGGGAGGAGTTCCTTGTTCTCCCGGCACCCCGAGTCAACTGCATGGTGCAGGTCCCAAGGCGCCAGGGTCTCTCCCCTTCAGGTCGCTGAAAGTCTGCCACACTCTCAGATGCCCCCCAGAGAGGGGATAAGCTCCTCGTTCTCCCAGCACCCCGAGTCAACTTCACGGTGCAGGTCCTGAGGCACCAGGGTCTCTCCCCTGCAGGCCCCCCAAAGTCCGCCATACTCACCTGCTATTTCTTTCTGATGAATTGACCATTACATTTCCAAAGTTCTGAAATGGCCATCAGACCACAGAATGAATTCTCTTTAGGCTCCTGTTTGAAACCAGCAGCTACAGCAATCTGCTGGCCTTACTTCAGGGCCATTGTGTGTCAGTTTTAAAAACAATGGGATAAAAGAAAATGCCATAGAGAAGAGAGAAGATCAATGTTTTTTCCTATTTCTACAATTAAGAAGCTATATGATGTTTGGCAGTTTAACTTTCCATGTATGCAATATAGAGAGAAAACCATCAATTCTATCTATTTTCAAGCATTAATATGGAAGATTAAGTAAAATTATGAGTAAAAAAGTCTTCTGGAAACAACAAGTGTCCTTCCTCTTTAGTTTGTTATAAGTATATTTCTTGGCTATACCATGGCCAGACAGACAAAATTTCTAGTATGTGCCTGAAAAACAGGCCCAACACCTTAATCTACCACTCTGGGGTGCCAGAGCCACTGTGGTGTGCATTGAGCAAAAGTGAGCGACTATGTATTCAGCTTCCTTTCCTTCACACTACTTTTTTATAAATCCTACACTACAAACAAAACATGAAAGTCAGAGCTCCAGCTGTTTTCCACCATGATGATTCAACTGTCTTTATGAGAAAATCAAACATGGCCTGGACAGGCTTTTCTCTTAAATTGTGCAGTTCACATTACTTCCCATAGTGCTTTTCCTGGCTACGAAACCACAGCCAGTATCCAAATAACTAGTGTTTTTCTCCTAAAATGGACTGTTTCCTACCTAGTAAATTACCTAAATAAGCTATTACATATTTATCTCTGGGCCCAAGCCTAACATTAGATGAATTAATTTATTCATTTCTAATTTGAAGAAGAAATTTAGTTCCTGTCTTAGTCAATAGGACTGTTTTAATAAACTGTCATCACTTTAAACGAAAAACATTTATATATTTCTAGTAGTTCTGTAGGTCTGTAAATAAAAATAGGGTGTGAGTAAGGTTGAGTTCCTGGGAAGGACCTTCATCCAAGTTGCAGAATATCAATTATTTACTGTACCCTCACCTGGCGGAAAGACATCTCACTGGCTCTCTGTTCTTTAATTAGAAGGGCCATAACCTCACTCATGAGAGATACATGCTTATAACATGATTAGTTCCTAAAGCCCTCACTTGCAAGTACCATTACATTTGATTTGGTGTTTCATACATGGATTTGTGGGGAAGGAGGAGACAAACACGGTTCATTGTAGGCCACTACTTTGATTTACATCAACATAAAACAGCTTTCGCTGTTTCTCACCTCTTGCTCCCTCAACCTTCAACCTATCACCCATATCCTGTCTGCTCTGTACTCTAGGTCCTACTTCCTCTACAAAAGGATTCATGGGATTTAGAGAATGGATGCTTAGAAAAGAAAGAAAGAAATATTTATGACAGAAAGTAAACTTCTAAGAGCTAAACACAGGATGAACTTCTGCAATGCCAAGTAACCTGAAAGACACAGTGCCACAAAGGTACCTTTGCCTCCTGTACCTGTAGCTTCTGCTTTTATTTATTATGTTTCCTGAAATACTCACCAACTACAATGCAGAAAACAAGAAACCTCTTCTTACAACACAAATAATTCTAGTGGAGTTATGGTTAAAAATAACTCTCATTTTAGTAAAGATAAGTATTTCTTTTCTTCCAAGATCAACCTAAGTTGTATCAGTAACCTGTAAGGAATAAATACATTATTTAGGTGGGGGAAAGTACACTAAGATAATTTTTAATTAGGAGAATTCATGAAGTTGGTAAGTTTCACTAGTATGTATACAGACTTAGGGAAAGATTATGGTGATAATTATCACCTATTTAGAACGTTCTAGACAGAATTCCAAATGAATTATGCCCTTTAATCCTCTGACAATTCTATGGATTAGGTACCATTATTTTCTTTATTGTATAGGTCACAAAACTAAGGGAGATTAAGAAACCTGACTACAGGTTGTGTCTTCAAGAAGCAGAGCTGGATATACATGAATTTAGGTCTATCTTCAGACCTAAGAATTCAGATTCTGTGTTCCAGACCTCTGTGATGATGGCCACCTAAAAGCCCACGGCGAGAGCATTAGGGTTTATGCAATGGATAAGGACAGAATGCAGAAATGTGGCACAATTCCTGACAATCCTCACTGACACTAAATATTTCTCCAACTCTACATCTAGTAAAGGAGGAGTAAAATCATGCTGCAAGCCCACATCCTACTTTCTTGAGATCAGGAAGTTGGATGAGCAAATCCCAGTACACCTCTTTTATATAACAGGTTTTCATAAACAACCTGGGGCCTTAGGGACTTACAATGCCATAGGTAGCTAATTGCCATCTAAACTAGAATTAGTTGACTTTAAAGTGATCCATCGAACAACGGACATTCCTAGCTCAGACTTCTTTATCACCTATAAACGCAAGTAGATTGTGAAATTTTAAAACTAAATTTTAATTAATCTGAGCTCTTTTAGTTGTGATTTTTAGAAACTGTGGTTTATGGTTACAATCATATGACCCACTGCTGACATTATATAAAATGAATTAAAGAACTTGGATTAAAATGAAATGTACGATTTTAGTAATTGAAAATGTTCTTGCACCTAAAATTAGAATAGTAGATACTAACTGTAAAACAAAGTTGTTCTGAAATGACAGTTTTTTATTTGAATTAAATCTTGTATTAAGGATTTTTCTTTGTAGAGACATTTAAACTCTAAAAAAATAGTCTTTCTAATGAACAGAGGATGTCTTATTCTTAACATGAACTGATCGTATATGTTAATTTAGATATTTGTTTCACTCAACTTTGTACCTGTATTATCCCTATCCTATTAAGAAATTAACTACAACAAAGGACACAGGGTCAATAAAATTTTACAATGGATTTCATTATTAACATAATAAAAGTTTACTAAGCATCTATTATGTAAAAAGCATATGCAAAATATTCAAATACTCCTCAAAGTGTTGGTCTCAGTGAATTTACATTTTAAGAAGTAAAATAGAATTTTATGGAATATAGTGATATTAATAATGATGCTGAATAGAAGTATTATAAGCTGACACTGACTGCAAAAGATTTACCTGATACAGCTTAAGAGAAATAACATGATCTAATACACCGAGGGTACTTAAAATAGCTTTTAATAAATAGTAACTAGTATTAGACAAAATATTTAAATTTTATGAATTACTTAATTTTATTCTTAAATACAAACCATGTTTTGATTTCAGCATTTTGGGTTAAAAAGGCTATTATATACCTATAGTGCCGCTAATTCACAAAGCGTATCTCAATCATAAAAATCTCTCAAAACACTGAGCATTGATTTTTTTTTGCTGCAATATAGTCCAGTAATATTTTCAGAGAAAAAAAGAAACAAACTACCATTAACTACTTCTAGTGTTTGCTCAATTTTTTTATATATTAAAACCACATTAAAATATATATTTTATTCTCCATACCATTAGTTTCTGTTTCAAATTATAGAGAACATTACAGACCCATTGATAACAGTTTTCTACTTCATACTTTCTATTCCTAGAAAAACTTTTCCATCTATAGTAACTTTTAAATAGTATTCTATCTAATCTGTTGTAGACTGTAAAAGTAGGTAACCACATTAAGCTAACCAGAAACAGACTGAGTGAAGGCTTAGAAGAGTAGTTTAATTAAAGCACCTGTGTGAGCTAGATTTCATACCCTATATTTTGACTGAGAGCTGTTGCCCTTTCCAAAAACACTCAACTGAGTTCAAGAAGCTTGAGACGGTCAGATAAATCAACTCCAAATAAAAGAGATTATTTGATACAGTGGCTGAATTAACTTAAGACAGTGCATCTTCCTGGCTGTAACTGAATGTGTGATGCCATTACATATAGTTCAAGAATACCCATCCCAAACTTCATTTCAGCCTATTTCCATCCAACAGACAATCATAAATCAGAAGGGGAAGCACCATTCACTCCTCCTAAGGTTAAGATTTATTCTTCTTTTTCTATAAGAAAGGAAGAAGCAACCTTGTTTCTCTCCTGAAAGAAATCTCCTTGAGTCCTTGCTAGAACCTGTTGGAAGGAAACTGGACCTTTCCAGGTTCTACATAAACCCATCTCCATACAACATAACTCAAACATATCTCCAAGGTAGCAGTGCTCTTGCCTCCTTTAACTGCAAACACCCACTTCCAGAGTTAATCCAACATCCTATCCTGAGGAATGCTGTGCTATATTAATATGGTTTGCTGTCTGAATTCTGTAGAATTCCATCATGACTTCCTAGTTTTTGTGGGCTATCTACATTCATATACTCTGCTGTATTTACTAGATAACAAATCAGTGTTCTTTTTATCTTTGTAGATGAATGTTTTTTCCCCATACAAATCCCTCTTGTCAGCCATGTCCCTGTCAAATCTTGATCCTGACATAATCTCCCTTCCCAGAGAACCAAGTTTCTCACACCTTTGAGCTCTGTGATTTAAGAATTCTCACAGCTAGAGTTATAACTGCAGGCAGTGAGCATGCTGTTCTTATAATACAGCCCTAAGTCTGAAGGCAGAATTGTATATAAAAGAATAGCATTTAAAATTAGGATTTCTTTTTATATATTGTTACTTAGGCATTTTAAAATATGCTAATTGCAAAATTTTTCTTGAACAAACATGCTATTAAAATGAAACACTCAAAATCAAATATGGGAAAATTACTCAATTTTTTAAGGAGTATTGTTTTGTTTTATCTCACTTCCCTGTTTTAGTCTTTTAACAGCATTTACCATTCATCATCTAAAATAAGCTTTTATTCCACTAAGTATAATTTACATATAGTAAAAATCACCCAGAAATCAGACAAGCATTGCTTCATACAAAATTATCTATAAACTAATAAAATTCTAACAAATTGTGAAAAGAGAAAATTTTGTTTGGCGTTCTTCCTCAGTAAACACTATACAAAAATCTGTGAAGACACTAAAAACTAAAACTGTATAGTTATTTAATGGATCTCATTCTTCCTCTTTAAGGGGAAAGTAAAGCACTGTACTAGCCTATGTGGATAACCTAAGGTAACTTTGAAAACAAGGCACAGACAGCATCATTTGTTCCATGTATCTCCTCAATATATTTAGAATGCTGCCTTTTTCATAAAAGACTTCTTAATAGTGGAAAGCAGATTGTTACAGGCAGCTGAGCTAGTTAGAAATATTATAGGCAGTGGACAGGGCTAGGCTCTCGCAGAAGCTGGCACAGAGGACCAGATGTCTGATGACCTCGGAGGAGACATAAATCTCTTGCTGTGGGTCAGATCTCCGGACAGAAGGCAAAACAAATACAACCACATCCTTAAATTTAATCCTTAGGGATTAAGTCTGGATCACCTTGAGAAGCCAAGAGTCACCATCCTAACCCCCTATAGGAAGAGTCACTGATATAACTTGTTTCCCCATTTGTCCCTGATTTGGTCAATTTTACCTAAACAATTAAACTTATTGTTTGACCATAGCTCTGTCCATCTGTCTTGTGAGTTCCCAGTTTTCTCCAACTTTAGAGCCTTCTTACCTCATGACTTTACTCTATAAAAATCCTGAGAAAATACAGAATCTTTGGCAACCTGTTCAGGACCCCTTCTGTTTCTCTCTCACAGAGAAACAGAAGGGGTCCTGAACAGGTCTCTGTTTCTCTGTTTCTTTCTCTCAGTAAGTATTCTGCTCTTAATTTCTGTTGTTCTTAAAATTCATTCTTCCATTTTAGAGAACAGGAACTCATTCCGGACATATAGTAGGTCAGGAGTTTTGTTCCCCTATATCAATGTGAAGACTAAATAAGATATAAATATAATATATTACTTTCTAGTACAAATAAAGAGATTAAATAGCAGCTAATATTTTATTGTTATTATTACTTTTAAGCTATCTTTATCAGAGGCACCATGATCTCCTCTGGAAAAGTTTTGTTTTTATGCAACCCTTTGTGAATAAATGTTTTCCTATTGTGCAACTAGAAGAACCAGCACCTTCCTGAAGAAGTGAAAAGGTATTTAAGACTTTAATTTGAACTCCAATGAATATCCAGAGAAGGACGATAACTGACTTCTCCCTCAGGTAATAAGTGTAAGATTTTTGTTAGATTGCACATTTTGTTCAGTCTTCTCCTTGCCCAGACATTGAGTGAAGGAAGGAGTCGGCAGGGATTTCTCTGGCTTTTGTTGTCAGTGTTTGGCTTTGACAGAAGAGAGGCATGAAGGGGCTCCATAAACTACTCTGGTCAAACAGATCTCCGACTCAACTTTCAGATATATTAGGACAAGAAACCTGGGAAATAAAATTCTTCCTGTTTCTCATAAGACAATTGCTTTTATGTTTTCTCTTTTTTATTTAGATTCTCAGAGGAGGATTCTTTTGAAATATGCTGCATTTTAGAAAGTGAAAAGAGAGATCCTGATTTTTGGAGCACTTTTAATCATTTTTTACTCAAGGACACATGCCTGGTTACATCAGTCTACCATAGTAGTCTCCATACTTCAAAGATAAATTGGTAGTTAAAGAGATATGGAATAGGACAAAAACAAAGAGGCCAAGTGAAAGCTAATAGTAGACTTAGGTACTTTACACCTAGAATTTGTAAATTCTTTCTGATTATCATTTATATTTTCCATATTATAAAAATTTTGAGGAAATAATCTTTATCTCATTCACCTTCATTCCTCCAGAACATCTATCAAAAAGCATCTTATAGATAGTAAATAGTATATATGTGTTAAAGCTTGTACCATGTATTTATACTCCCATTAAAACAGGTCTATCACAAGGAATAGTATACTCTCTGTGGCCAGAAAGACCTTGATCAAGGACACATAAGGGCTGGTTCTCCTTGTGGTAATGCTAAACCTACCTAGATCCTTGTTTCCACAAGCCACAAAGTGATTAGTTATCTCCAATTTAATTGCTAGTTCTAAAACAAAAGAGGGGAAAGGAGAAAAGAAAGGACAAGAAAAGGGCATAGCAGCTATATCAACACATATGAGAAAGCTATGAGAAGAGGAGACATGTCCTCCTCTTATCAGACTACTGAATCACGCAAACTTACTTGAGGAAGCATACTTGCTGTTTAATGGTTTCCATACACCAGCTTAAGAGTTTGGAAATCAGCTAAAGAAGAATGTTAATGAAGTAAAAAGGGTTCAGAAAGAGAATGAATTATTTCATGCTCAACTAGATGACAGAAAGAGAATGTGAATGAACCACCATAAATCCTCAATTCCCAGCGCCGTTCTGCAAATTGGTCCTGTGCTGACTTAACATACTTACATCTTTTATTTAGACTATTGTACTAAAATTCTCCTTTTGTCTACTAAAGTTTGAGCACCCTTCCAGATCCTAGTCTTTGTAATTCTTCAGGAGACATCCCATATCAGTCAATTAAAATGTGAGGTCTCAGTGGTGTCTGTTTGAATGGTGTAGAATTGTTATCAGCTACTTCAGGAATAACATAGGACAGTCTTTTCTAAAATGCAGATAACAGGAACCTTATCTTGCAGTAACAACCTCCAGTAATCAATTATGTTGACAGCAGTAAAACCTTTTCCAATACAAAAATCTTTCTGAAAGATAGCACAGATCCTATCTGCCTACCAAGTTTCTGCAAGCCCTAAATATTTCCATCTTTTAAATGGTAAGTAATCTTTCTTTGGAATATCTTCTACATACTTCAACACAGAATACTGAGTTTCTCACTAATTAATCAATTAATTAAAAATGAAGTACTACTGTTATAGATGGCTGAGTTAGACAGACTATTATATGCAGTCAGACAGAGTTGGGCCCTCCAAGGAGCCAGTGCAGAAGACCAGATACCTTGCAACTATGAGGGAAAACAAAAACCTCCAGCTTTGGGCAAGATTTCAAAACAAAAGACAAAACAAATGCAGCCATACACTCAGGATCAACATCAGGAATTGATATTCCAAGTAAGTATCAATCATCTTGAGGGTGCCAGAAGGAGCCACTAACATAAGACTTGATTCCCCATTTGCTCCCATGTAATCAGTCAATTTTACCTGAGCAAATACACTTGTCCCAGCTCATGCCTGTCTGCCTTGCAAGTTCCCATTTTTTCCCCACCTTGGACCTGTCTCTCAAGGGTTTGGTCTATAAAAATCCCTAGAAAAGGCTGGGTCCTCTGCAAGCACTTGGACCCCACTGTTTCTCTCTTGTACAGAAGCTTTCTTTCTCTCAATAAATATATTCTGCTCTTAACCTCCAATGTTCCTAAAATTCATTCTTCAATTTTAGAGAACATGAACCTGTACCAGACATCTAGCAGGCTGGGAGTTCCTTTTCCATACATGTATCACTACTATGTTCACTTGTAGAAGAAGCTAAAATAACTAATGTTTCTCAAAGGAAAGCAATAAAAGATGTTACTGTATCTATGATTCAGTTGTAAAATTATCATGCCAAGAATATTATTTGATAACTACTTTATAGGAAATAACATGAAAGTAAAGTATTTATTAGCCTATTTTCACAAATCTGATATTCTACCAATCTGTTTCCACTGGATTTGGGAGATACTTATACAACATATGACATTTCAACACAAACTATGAGCAATAGGAGCTTCCCAGTTAGGAAAGAAAAACAGAACACACTAAAAATAGAATCATTTTCCAGTTAAAATTAGTCAAGAAGTCATTTTAATTTTTCAGTAAAAATGTATTCAGACTGATTTTTAGTCTTGCTTGTTCATGCTTTTAAAACATCTAACCTGTATCTTATGACATATTTAGCATAAAATGAAACAAATTAAATCCAAGTTCAAGGTTACAACATGAATACTCATAAAGATTATAATATTTTAAGAGAAAAATTCAAATCTAATAGACTTTTTAGAAGTAGCAAAACTTTTCAAAACAAAAGAGTTTAATACATTTTTGAGGCAGCCTACTACGAATTTCACTTTCTATAAAAGATTAAAATGGTTTTACTACATTGAAGTAATACCTTTCCTGAAGCATTTAGGACACAGAAAAAGAAAAAGAAATGACATAGTAGTAAGATTTTATGGACCATCCATGATAGTTCAATACTGGTAAATGCAGAACTATGTGTAAAAAATCTGTATATAGAACAGCATGAATTCCAAATTTATTCTTGAACCTATATAAAAATTACCTCTCCAACTTTTATTTCCTTCTCCCCAAAGAAAAACTGTCACATTTGATAACATACACAGAACAAATTTTTTAAAAATACTGGCAATTCTGTTCTTCAAGTGGGTCGCAAATGTAGAGTTTGATTTCATCGTGTCCATTACAAAATACTAAATAAAGTCCACGTTTTGGGAGCATAACCTGAAAGCTGTATTTAAAAAGCCACATCTGTAACTGGACAAGGTAAGACTGGGTAGACAAAGTGGTAAGTAGCCATCACGATGAATGATAATTTGTAATTAATGCAAAAGTAATGCAGTTTTCATCACAAGTCCATCAAAAATATTACTTATTTGAGGATAGAGTTCTCACAGGAATAAAATGATACTGAAAGATAAATGATCTCAGGAAAACATACAGGCAAAAATGTCTGGCAATTAGCACAATTTGAAGTGTAACTGCTTTTTGTGAACTCGGGATATAACTGCTACCTCAATGACCAATTTAAGCTCTGATTCCTCAGGCTGGCACATTGCACATACATGTACACAAAGACACTCTTGATGCCAATGTATTACCAGTGACCTGGTTTCATGACATGTAAATTGTTTATAACTCTCTAAATTAGCTGTGATGTTCTACGTCTCTGTGTTTGCATATCATTTTTTGGTTTTCCATGTTCTTACTTGCCCAAGTTTTAAATTCAAAAAATGATTCAAAGATTAGATTTTTGTAGTGCCTCTTAGATTGGATTAGATTAGTGTAGTGTAGTAAATCTATATCTAATCTATATCATCTATCTATATATCTCTTTCTTGAAGGATGTTTTGGTAGATTATTCACCTCCCCATCCCATTTGATCAAGATCTTTAGCAGGGGACTGTATGGATCACATCTATCTCTAAAGTCAAGTAAAATGTCTACTAATTAATAAATAATCAAAAATATTTGATGAGTAAATGTTATGGAGTATACCCTCCTGCTGGACAACCTTCAAAAGCTCTTTGAAATCTAATGGAATATAGACGTTGTATAATAGGACTGAATACAGAAAGCAAGTAGTTCAAATTTAATTCATAAAGAGGTAGCAGGTAAAAATAATGATGAAAATATCGCCAATCACAGAGTGGCCTGATACTAATTGAAAAGTAGTCTATCCAAGCACAAAAGTTTTTAATCTTTCCTCCTCAAAGAGTCTCAACATAAAGTAGTTCTGAAAACGACTCAGAATTCTGAAAAATTATCTCAATTCCCTTGATTTTTCCAACTAATTTGAGAATGAAAATGTTATTTTAGTAGTGCCACTTATATGTAAAATTTAGGTAGTTCTCCTTTTCAAAGAAGAATGCTGATCCTACTATTGGTATAAAAATTTCAATAAACCAAAAAAGAGGAATGGTAAATCTTTTAAAGACAGAGTACCCAAACCACAACCCAAAACCCACTTATTTACTGCAGAAGGCCAACACTGCAATTAAATCTGAATACTGAGGTTTCAGTTTAGGGAAAAAAACCTCATACATTAGCGTCTTTTGTCTTAAAGAAAAGCAACACATGTGTCATAGGTTCACCATCACAGATTTAACAACAGAACTCTACTCCCTCTACTTGCTTAGTTATATGGAGTTATCAAAATAGATATTTAATCTTAACATTTTTCTTAAAATTTTCCTATAAGCACAGAGTATATGAGAATCATACTTAATTCCTATGATTTACTAGATACCATCCATTCAATAAAATCTTTTAAGATTATTCTAGAAAACATATATTTGTACTACTTCTAATTATCCCAGACCTCCTAAAAAATTCATCACTATTGAAATATGGAAAGATCCATACTGGTAATAAATTGAAGTCAGTCATGTACATGCCTATAATTCCAGAAAAATTAAGACATTAAGAAGAGTCACATTTAGTTGCCCAATTAAGACAGTTTATTTTTGTCAAAAAAAAAAAAACCTTTATGATGCCACTAACAATACTATATTTTCAGACAGTTGTATGATTCTCTCTGTCAGGAAACAGTGAGGGATCCAGCTCACTCTCTCTTAACACAAAATGCAAAAAAGCTAAAGGAAATTGTTTTGAAGACTTTGATCAATTTGCCAGAGAAGAACGTTGAAGAGACTGACCATAAAATCCAAATGAGAATTCAAGGCATTATTTGTGTACAGTACTAGAGTAGACTCTTACCTGAAAGTGACTGATGTAAACTAAATTTAATTTAAATAATGAACAAAATATAATCACTTATAAACCAAAGCAGGAAGGGAGAGATTTTAGTTTCAGTCACTGTTGGATCAAAAAGTTAAATCATCTCACCAGAAACGGGATGCTCTTTTTTATTGACTTTACACTTGTCTGCCTTGACTTCCTGGTCAAGAAAACTATGTAAAGTAACTGTCCATAGGCCCATGGTTTGGGCCCCACCAGCTTAAACATGGCAATAAGGAGTGAGCTCCTCAATTCCAGCACTTCTAGAAAGTCCTACACCTCCTTAATTCAAGTTAGGCTATAAACTAACTATAGAAATAATCATTCTAACAGACCATCAAATATTGAGTTGGAAGGAGGGCAAAATTTGTAGACTGTAGCAGAAGAAGGATGGGCAAGCTACTACCAGTTTAAAAAAAAAAGCATGAATGTTATGTAAGCAAAAAAATGGCTATTATAGAATAGTCCTTTCATTCTGTTTCCAGCAAAAATGGGGCTGTTCACACTGATATTAAATATAATTAGGACCACATGACCTTGGGACATTTCAAAAGCAACATCACAAGTGACATCCCATTACAATTAGAAAGCTGAATCCTTCTTACCCAGTTAACTACTGACCCTTTCCAGACTAAAACAATAAAAGCTCCAGGTGGTATGCATTTAAAGTAAATATTCATTGTGATATAAATATCTTCTACCTTGGAAAAATTCAATAATATCATAAATTATTAGAATGAATACACAAAAATTTATAGCAATGTCAAAAGTAACATCATTCCTAACATAATTGTTACTTTCAAAGGAACAAGGAATATTTCTCTGAATGAGAAACAAGAGAGTTCTTTCAGAGTACCTTTTGGAATACACGTTAACTAAGGCAAAAGGAAAAATGAGGAAGCACAGAAAAAGCATTGACTGCCAAGTAATGAATTAAGAGTCTTGCTTCAGAAGACTACCAGTGTAATGAAAGATAACCACAATTATGGCTCCAATATGGATATTGTGGAAAATTACTGGGTTGTGAGAAGTTTAATAATTGTAATGCTAATTCAAGTGTTTAATTAAACAAATATTCTATAAAAATGAACTGTGTCCTACAACTACAAAGTGTGATAAAAATATAGTGAGTGTTTAAATTAAGAAATGCAATTTTTTATTACAGTAAAAGATGTATTGCTACTGTTCCCTCTCAAAATGCTCTGCCTCCATTTTAAACACATTTATGCCATTATTTTTGCCAATTTGTGAAGCAACTCTGGAAGTCTTTTTTCATGAGTGTTCTCTGACCTTTCCCTGGAAACGGACACATTTTATTTATTTAACTATTTAACACCACACAAAAATTCTTTCTTTTGTAGCGTGTTGGTTTTGTCAAGTGTGTTGATTTTCTCAAGCCTCTGAAGAACAGGGACCACTAGAGTTAATGCTTCACATCCTCAAACTGTGATGTTGGACTTCATGCATAATGCCTGCCTTTGTGTTTGTGTTCAGTCAGCAAGCATTCAGTGAGGTTGTGATTCAAGGGAAGTAACCTGCCAGGACCTGTGGAACATAGTAAGATGAAAAGGTACCATCTTTGTTCTCTAGAACAATAGCTTAAGATAAGTAAAACATATGCTCAGCTAACTAAAGGAAATCCAGAACAGGTTAAATTAAATTATAAAACCAGGAAGGAAAAGCTTTAAGACTAGACACGGGACAGTTAAATTCATCAGAGGATTCAAGATTCACATTATGGAAGAGGCGACGTATTACCTTATTTATCTTTGGTATGCCCACGTTTGACGGCCTTCATTCTTTTCTCCTTCCTTCATTAATTGTCTTTGTCATGTCACCTTCATGTATTTTTATTTAGTTTGATGATTATCCCCAGAGAGAAATGGGTCTGGAAAAATTTTTTTCTTTCAAATGGCTCTGTTTCTTCTCCTTCCGTTTCATTTGCCACAGCCTAACACCCCATATTAACATTTCTAGTTAAAATCATTATTTTCCTATCAGTTTTCACTATAGAAAACTTTATTCTCTTTTCAGATGAAAGCACTTGTGGAACATTAATCTCGCTGTTTAACAATTATCTAAGTACATTAAAGTCATCTGTCATTTAATTAAACTATATACTGCAATAATTAAAAGTAGTATAATGCCATAGTGTTATTCATACTTTTTTCTGAAAATGTACTAGGCGTTTCATATAATAATGTTTGAAATTTTAGTAAGAGTGTATTACAGTTATATAAATTCCCTTTCTATAGGGTATTCTGAGCTTTTCTTATGAGTGCACTGTGAATCAACAAGGGAATACAGGATACAACATTTTAAAGGTTTACTTTAGCAAAAATCCAGCTTTATTATTATTTTTTGTTTTGTTTCTTTTGGTTTAACTCTTATAAACAATTCTGGAAATGATAATTTGTAAAATACCAGTACAGTGGAAATACCAATACTGTGGGAAGGAAACAGAAAACCCTAAAATTTTACTTTCAGTATTAAGTAACTGTATGACTAAAGCTTCTGTGGACTATAATAATTTCTCTACTAAGGAGATTAAATTAGATTATGTCGGATGTTCCTTCCAGCTCTAAACTTCTATGATTATATTTCCCATGAATTAACCTAATTGTCCAGTGTCTTGGATTATAGTCAAACATGAACAACTAATATTTTCACTTCCAATTGCACTTGGTTCTAGAAAAGACCTTTTGAAATGTTGGAAGTTCCATAAAAACATTATATGTATGCAAAGCAAGGTTGTACATAGGCTGAATCACATGTGAATCTTAGCCAATTTTTAAAGGTCAAAGGTCAAATGGAATACAAACAACATAATTACTAGTCAAATATCTTAAGTAGTATTCAAAAGACAGACATAACTTCAGTCAACCTCCGACTTCATGAATTATTGTATTTAGGGTTTTTTTTTTCAATTTTTAGAGGAAGTCCACTAAGAACCAGAAAGATTTTAGAATTTGCTTGCTCAAACTCATAAAACTAGGGACTAAGTCTGCCCTCAGTGTAGCAATATTATTAAAATGTCTTATACATGTGAAAAAGAATCACAAAGAATATCAATTTACTCATCATCTATCTAAAATAGTAAAATGTTGCCAAAATGACAGATGCTCACCTAAGTACTTCCTTCCAGACTATAATCTCTTTTCTCCACAGAGGTAATCCAAGGTACTTTCAATAGTAAACAAAACAAGAAAATAAAAAAACAAAAGCTCTAAAGTAAATATCAATTGAACAATTCTGAAGAATTGTCCAGAATAATTTGACATGTCAATATTATTGATTTAAATATTATTTGTATGAATACACACTTTGTTTCATACAATTTTGAACTGTTAATCACTAACACAGGGTATGTTGTATGTTATATACTTTATGTGGAAATGAATCAGGAAGAATATAAATGTTATCTCAGTAGAAAAGAATGGGTCAAAGGTCCTTTAGAACATTCCAGACTTTGCACGGCTCTTTTTTGATTGCAAGTGTCTAGTATTATGATTAAGTTTCTCACCACCAGAAATTTTCACACAGCACTCTTTCTTTCTTTCCTTCTTCCTCTTATCTTCCTTTCTTTTTTCCTTCCTACTTCATTTTTGTATATTTTTTTTCTCCAAAAAATAAACAAAAACCAACTTGACTTTCACACTTCATTTCAGTTCCTAATACGTGGAAGTGGGAGGTTTACAGATACATCACCAGTGTCTAAGGGACCAAGGTTTAAGTGGTCAAGGTTTTACTGAAGTTTATTACATAATTTGTGGAGCTGCTAAAGGTTAAGATGTAGTGAGTGTGGGATGGAAGTTAACATTGTTCAAAATGGAACTTTGTATGACTGTAATTACTTAGCTGATTGTCAACTGTGCACTTTACTTTTCACCAATAGCTCTACTTTCCAAAATGTTCTTGCAAAAATTTAATAAAGTCAAGATTTATAACAAGCTGCTGAAAACTGGGGCAAAGGCTGAATGGAAAGAAAGAGAACACATTGTTTGAACAAGCATTAAATTACTGTCTCCCAATGGCTAGGACAAGATAAAATGTATGCTCTAAGATTTAAAATTTCCAGTGCACACAGAAACAAAGTAGTCCCCTAAGACTATACAACCATATCGACAAGAGAATCACTCTGGAGCTAGCCATGGATATTTGATGCTCAACCTCATTTGACATTATCTGTAACTTTCCTGCTATTATTCCACAGAAAATTACACATGTCAAAATATGCACTTATTGCCTTCAAAAATTTCCCCCAAAAGAATAAAATTTCTCTCTGGAGGGAAAAAATCATATGCTTTGTAATGGAAGGATATAAGAATGTAATACACTTATACGGTGCTAGAGATGCGATGTTAAGATTTTATCAGATCTAACACCCAAGTGGAAAACAAAACCATGTTAATAGTCTCACAATTACTCATTCAATCACTCAATTCTTGTCTAGAAACACATAAAAAATGAATACTTAAGGATCATCATTCAGTTAACTAACAGGCTTTCAGTATTTCTGTATCATCCTCTCAAAGAAAAATAAAAATTGCCTTTGATATTACATACTGAATCCAAAGAAAGCAAACTATTGTTGAAGGGGACTAAAGTGACACTACCTAATCATTAACATTCACTGTGGCCCGTTTCTGTAATATCTTTTAAGCCCCATGACACTAAGAAGACTAAGTCTCCATTCTACTCAGGAAATTTAATGATTCAATATTTATTTTTTGTTTTTTGACTATGCTTAAACCTAAATTCGGTTGCCAAGTGAGGAGACGTCTTGATATACTTATTTGCTTCTTTATTTTTATCCATAACATGTATTCATTCATTCATTCATTCACTTATTCATTGAAAAAATGTTTATTGTGCACTTAGTATGTTACAAAATTGTATTAGATACTGGAGATTAAGTTGTGGAAAAAAAAAAGATAGTTGCTAGGCCCAGGGAGCTGCCTGTAGTACCTGTTAAGATGAGCTGAAATGATGCTCTAAGGAAGGTACTGGAAATTTTACTCATCAAGTTACTGAATGAGTCATGATGAAATTTAGATATAAACAACTAATGGGAGCTAACCAGGTAGAGATTCAAGAAGAGACTGTTTCAGAAAAGAAAACAGCATGTACAAGTGCTCTGGTGTGATGTGGGGTGGTAAGGATAGTAAACGCAAGGGAGTTTGTGAGGGTGGGGGAGAGAAGGAAAGGAAAGAAGGGGAACAGGCTGTGTAGACATCAATCAGCCTGCAAAGTAAATCAAACAGGATGCAGTCTTTGAAAGAGAAAAAAAAATGAGGTTAAGAAAACCAACCAAAGGGCAGGTATTTTAGCTCAGCAGTGTAAGCGCCTGCCTGGCAAGCACGAGGTTGTGAGTTTGATCCCCGGCACCAAAAAATAAAATAAAAAAGAAAACCAACAAAAGAAAGTATTTCAAAAACTAGTGGGCATTCAATACTGATTAATATTATTGAGCAGAGGACCAATAAAAGGACCCTGGAGGTTATTATTGTTAGGAAGAATCTGTACTACTAGTTTTTACAGTTTATAACCTATAGAAAAAATGCCAGATCACTCTTTTTTAACCTGTGATTATTGGTCAGAGTTTGATTCTTTAAAACTTAACCATCATTTGGGTTTTTAACTAAAAATTCATTCTTTTCTAAAGAGCTGGCTCAGTTCCAGCTGAATTGGTGATTCGGCTGCATTTTTTTGATACTTTTAAGATGAAAATATGCTAAGCAAGCTCACTTCCACAGATGAGAGACTAAAAGCACTTCATATTAATCTGAATGACCAGTGTAACAGAAATCGTAAAACGTATGCTCTAAAGCAATGTATAACACCAGTCCAAAATATTTTGATTTGAATCAGTTATGAAAGTATTGCATTTTTCCAGTATGATAATCACATTTACCAAGATACAGTTTTTATACAGTATTTTTGCAGTAGAACAAAGACAGCTGAATTCTCTCATTTGATTACTCTATAGAGTGAATATATCAAAACACAATTATAAATCAGGTTTTTTCATTGCACATGCAGAGAAATGACTGGTGATACACGTATCTACAGGCTGACAGTAACTGAGTAACACCAAAAATATGTGAAATCTTGTCAGCAGAGGGAAACAGTCACACCTATGGGAAAATAGGTGACCTCTGACTATGGCCAAAATTGCAATTCTCAGGTAAGAGAGGAAAGCTATTCCTCAATGTTGTGTTTACAAAATAATTGTAAAAATATCACATCCAGTAGCATATGCTTATTTAAACTACTATATAAATTACTTTCTAACTGTTCTTTGTTTTTGTACCATTATTCTCTAGAGTATGAGGAATGGCCCTAAAGTAGGAATCAAGGAACACAAATCCCACATTCAACAGGATAGACAAATACTCTACACAAATGCAAGTTAGTACAATTGTTGTATATAGTATGCACTAAGCCAAAATGCTTGTACTTATAAAATGTTATTGTAGCATACAAAATATGTGCTCATAAGAATATATCAATTATATACCATACACACTCAGTCTTTAGAGATAATTAGTGAGCTTATGAAGGGACTAACTACTCACAGGTGCTGCACAGTTCTCATGCTGTACATCTTCTACTTGTTCACAGAAGAGCCCCTCCTGCTGACCAGGCATACTGTCATTCAGAAAGAACAATATTTTGTATTTCTGCCTATGGCCAAATGAAGATTCATGCTACATTCTGGCCGATGGATGTAAGTCAAAAAGTCACGTTAAATGTATCCATAAGAGTAAAAGTATCCTTAAAGTGAAATATATCTATTTCTTCTATCCATCCCTCTTTCCTGTTAGTTAAATCATGTATATGATCCTGGAAATCAAATAGATAGCCTAGGACATGAGGCAGAACCTGTATGTTGTGGGAAGTAGAGCAAAAGGACAAAAGCTATCCAGGTTTCTGGCACAGAAATATCAACTCTGGATGCCCTATATATTTATTCATATAAACAAATAAACTTCTCTTTTGGTGTCTTTTGTTACTCACAAGAAAAGCTCATTCTACCTGGACATTCTCTGTCTCTGTCTCTGTCTCTCTGTGTGTCTGTCTCTCTCTCTGTCTGTTTTTCTCTCTCCCTTTATCTCTTTTTCTCTCTTTCATATATGCATATATAGCTATACATATATAAACTTATATATCTATATGCATATGTCCAACTTTATAAGCACAAACATAAATATATAAAGATATTAACAAATATATACACCAATATTTGTATCCACTTAATTTGAAGTAAAACTCTCTAATGGACAAAAACTATAAACACAGAATGGGCCAAAAGGATTACAGTATTGCTTTTCCCAATATAATACCTTCAGTATGAGCTCTTGTATGTTTAAAAAGACCCAAAACATCACAGAGATGGAAGATTAAAGAAGGACAATCAGACAAAAAGTAAAATGACAAAAAATAAACACTTGATCATGTAACAGATTCTCACAAACTTCTGAAGATAGCATAGATATTGGCTTTCTGATCTCTGATGTTTCTTAATCTACCTTTCAAATCTCAAGCATTTCAAAATCTATTGGTACCATCTCATAGCTCACTTTGCCAGCAAGGAAAAATCCAGTAGATACATTTATTGCAGGACCTTTGAAACCCCAAAGGATTTAGAGCAAAATGAAACAAGATTTATTTTGCTCAAGTGCTAAAGTTGTTGAGAGTCATTTTTATCATTTTAAAATCTCTTGAGATGTCTGCAAAACTATTATGTCTTGGTTTTTTTCATCTGCTGTCAAGTAAAGTTCCAGGGATTTTATAGTATTCACCAATAACTTGTAGTACACATGCATGGTTTATATATTTCTGAAAAGCATCTAAACTTAGAAGCCTATATTATAATGAAAACTCCAGCAGAGAGACAGAGCATATTAAATTTTGGCATTATGAAATTTGATGGCTTTTAGAGATTTTTGACAGTGATTTTAAAATTTTTCATAGAAAAGCAGTTACCACAAAAGCTGTAAGCCTGGGAAAACTTCTGTAGTGACAGCACATCTAACACACACAAAACCTGTTAAGGTTCTGGCTCTCCTTCACTAAAATGATGTACCTCCAAATACTTGCCAATAGTTTACATTGTATAACAGATTCTAATATCCTGACCTATTTCATTAACTTCTTCTGCCATCTTAAAAATCCCAAATGTATAAATTTCCACCTAATGTTTATTGCTCATTAAATTTGCCACAATATGCTTTTCTTCCTTTAAGGCTAAACTTGCTTTACAGATAAATTTATTATCTGTATTCAATAGATGCACTCGCCTAAAATCCAACTCCACTAAATGTTTCTCTAGTCTTAAATTCATTTGTGACTGTATAACCAGCAACTTATTCTATCTAAATTGAATAACTTCTCCTTTATTATGACGTTTCATCTCACCCTCTCTACTGGTGTGGTGAACCCGTGACGTACATGCTACAGTAGGCTGCTTCTTATCACTGAAAGCTCTAAAAGGTTCGCCATCGCTAAACTAATGTCAAGATCACACAATACAGCCCTTTCTTGTTCTGATGAGACTCCCTAGAGCAGTTTTCCTGGCTCTTTGGGTGAATTTACTGCTTCCACCTAAAGCTTGAGTTCTCTGGAAGGCTCTGGGCACAACAATTACTATACTGCTCTATACTGGCTGTCTGGAAAGTATAAGATTCTAAAATCCTCCTGTAGAAGATGTTTCATAACTAATCTCCCACACTTCACTGTATTTCTGGCTGGTTACAGACAGCAACAGTTGGATATTATGGTATCCAAATATTTTTACACAAAACTTTATGGAGGTGAGTCACTCCCAACCACCTAACATATCACTACAATTGTCACAGATCTTTGAACTGTATAAACACTGCAAAAAGCTTCATTCAAAGAACATTAGGTTTCTGATCAACATTGCTTTTTAAGCCTACAGAAAACACTGAAGTTCTATTATATAACAATGATGACCAAATAAAAGAAACATTATGACACTGTAACCCATTAAGAACATTTGGGTTGTTTTACGTTTGAGAAGTTAATGAAACTGTTAAAAACATTCCTGTGTAACTCTTTTTATAAACATTGCATTTATTTCCTTTGGAAATAAGCCCAGTAATGAAAGTGGAAGGTCATAAGGTAGAAGAGTATGATAGTGCTATTAATGATTATCAGTTTTTGCAAAGTTGTTATGCCCATTACATATCCACCAGCAATATGTGAGGTTCTATTTGTTCATCTTTGTCTACTCGGAGTAATGTCCTTCTTTCTAATGTAAGTCATTCTATAGCAATATGTCATTGTGGTTTTTAATTTCCATTTCCTTGACGATAACAACATACAGTATGTTTTTCAGTATGTTTCATTCACATAAAAATGTCTGGTCAAAACGTCTACCCATATTTCAATTGGGTCATCTTTTTATTAGTTCCAAGGATTATTAATATACTCTAGATACAAGTTGTTTATCAAATATATATCTGAATATAGATGATCTTTTCATTGTCTGCTTTATGGAGTGAATAATACTTAAATTTCATTACGTTTAATTTTTAAGCATTTTTTAAAGTTTTAGTTTATTAAGTCCTGTTAAAAAATCCTTGCCTTTATAATGATTATATATTTTGTGATTTTTCTACAAGCTTAATAATTTTTATTTTTATATTTTACATCTGTGAGTTTTTAATTGTTAATTTTTGTTTATTAATGAGGTTGATGGCAAGATTCAGTGCTTTCCTTATAAATATTCAGACACTGTAACACTATTTAATGTAAAGTTCTTTTGCTCCTTGTTGAACTGCTTTGTTGTGTTCGTCAATAATGAAATATGTTTGGGGCTGTGTATTAGCTCAGTGATAGAGTACTGCTTGGAATATACAAGACCCTGGGTTTGATCCCCGGTACCACAAAATAATACATAAATACATACATACATACTTACATATGTTTGGATTTATTTCTAAATTGTATTGTTTCCATTGAACTATTATCAGTTATTATGCCAGAATTATACTGGTGTCAATTACTGTTATGTTATAATAAGCCTTGAGGCAGGTATGTCTTTCAACTTTATTTTTTTCTCCTTCAGACTACCTTGGCTTTTTTTTTTTAGACAAAGTTTTGCTACATACTCCAGGCTGTCCATGAACTTGCTTATATAGCACTAGCTGGCCTCAAACTCACAGTGATCCTCCTGCCTCAGCGTCACAACTGCAGGAGTTACAGGTGTGCACCACCACACCCAAGCATCTTGGTTATTCTAGCCAGTTTACATTTTCACATAAATTTCAGAATCATTAGCTTCTCCAGAAAGGTAACTAGACTGTTACCGCACCAAAAATATAAATAAATGAGGAGAAAACACAAAGAAATAGTGTTTTTAAATTCATTACATGGTGTATTTCACCAGTTAACTCTTCCTTAATTTCTCGTAGCAGAATTTTTGAGTTTTGAGTGAATATTTTAAATTAAATTTCTTCCTAAATATTTGTTTTTTTCATATTTCCCAGATATTATGTGATGTTATTATATATGTTGTTTTAAAAGTGTGTATTTACTGTAATTTATTCCACTTTCCAAATGATTTGCTTATGGCATATAGACTTATCTATGCTAATGCAGTAACAGCAACTACAACTTTAGGGCCACTTTACTGATACATGCCATTTCTTATGTTTAGAACTCAGACTATTGTTTTAGACTTGTAATATATTTGCCTTAATCATCCTAGACAGATTTTAATAGAACTCAGTAATCAATTGATTTGCAAGCTGCCACTGAATTTATAGGACATTATTATTTTCTTTTTTTAATTGATACAAATTTACTTTCCCAAAGATTTTTGAATGCCTTATTCTTAAAATGTCTGTCTCTTCCTACTTTTGGGCTAACAGTATATACCAAGTTAGCTAGTCCCAACACTCTGTCCAACAGAGTTTCCAAGATTCTTTGGTGTCTTTACTTCTTCAGAAAAAGATGTTCAAAAATGTAGTTGTATGTCATATTTCCTGACCTAACTAAATAATACTCAGAAAATACTTTGATATTCTCTTCCAGTAATCAGTGTTCAAAACATCACTGTAAAAATACATTGAAGTGTGGTGGTGATCTTCAAATGACAATTATCAAATAAAAAGTAGGAGGCTGGTAAAACAGATATTCAGTAAACTTTTATTAAAGCCATTACTATATCCAAGACGATGCTTAAAGGCCTTTCAACTCCAAAAATTAATGATGCTAGAAATGATTATTAAATAAAATAATTATATTTAGCTCACCAGTCCATTATTTGAACTTAGAGACTACAAAATTATGAAAAATGCATTTCTTTATAAAGATATTAACAACAAAAAGTTTCCTGCAAAGAAAGATGCTCACTCTTCAAGATCTTCTTTCTAGAAAATATCAGAAAAAAAAATTCAAGGGGAGCTTGAAAGAGATCTGTGATTTTGACATTTTTAATATACAAACTAAAATCAGATAAATAATCTTACAAGATCATTACTGAAGATCACTGCAGCCCAGGGAAATAACATCACATATAGGACATAATTTTAGGCTAAGCCAGGAAGGCTTCTGACAGTGGCAAACACCACATAGTTATTTAACTCAATCCAAGGCATATTGGTTAAAACCAATTAGTTGAACTCAAAATGTACAGATTTTCACAGAATAAAAAGTATTTGCTACTTGAAAAAAGGGAAAACTTCTTTAATTTTGGAAATAAAAAATAATTTTGTTGGTTTCATCATTTCTGTCACATAATATCCCCAAGCCAAATATAAATAACAGGTATGTTGAAATACAAGATTATAGGTTACTGAATGAGCTATATACTTAAAATATACGTGCTATGTGACCTTCTAAGTTGTGACCCACATATAAGAAGCTTTAGAGTTACAAACTCTTCCTAACAACTGGTGAAAAGCTAAACAAACAGAAAAACCAGTAAGTCTTCTTAGAGCCATAAGACAAATAATATCACAGAGCAAACTGCTGCCCCAAAACAGACAGAAGGCAGGCACAGAATCACAACTTCACAGAGCAAAAGCTCCTTACTAAATAGTGCCAGGAAGAGAAAACACGAACAGTAAATAACAAATTGCTGGAGCATCAGTGTGGAAAAGTTTGAGAGATTAAAAATTTGGGGGTGACCCAGTCATACAGTGGCCTACACACTTCAGAGAGTTTCACTTCTGGGAACTCTACCAAGTTCTTATCCTGAATATTGATGAAAATCCATCATGATTTCAGAGGAGGAACTGGAAAACAGTCATTTTGAAATGCTCCATAGTATTTTACTCTTCAGAGCAAAATCTCCCCTCAGGAGAAACAACCAGAGGTTAACCTACTGGGGTTTTATTAGAACCTAAATGAACTGAGCTCCCTCAATTCATATCTTCCACTTGCAGGAAAGCAAAAAGAATACAGCAAGGAAAGTTATCAAGAAGAAAGATAGGCACTAGACAACGACAAGAGTTAATCCTTCAAGACCTAAAAATCCTTAAAATACTTACATCTACCAAAAATATTCAAAGCACTCAAAGCAAAAGTTGAAAAATAAAACTACAGGGAGAAACAAACAAATCTGGGGCTGAGGATTTAGCTCAGTGGTAGAACGCTTGTCTAACAAGCTGGAAGCCCTGGGTTCCATCCGTAGCACCAAAAAATAAAAAACAAAAAATCCAAAAGAAAACAAAACAAAACAAAAAAGACCAAAAAAAAAAAAAAAAAAAGAAAGAAAGAAATCTGTTCTTACAGTTGGAGATGTAATATACTTTTATAAAAAGAGAAATGCCCATCATTAATTTAGTAAACACAAAACTGAACTCAACAATATCACAATCAATTGGGTATAATAGACATTTATAGATTATTTAATATAACAATAACAGATTATAAATTCTTCTTAATTTCACAAGCAAAGATCACCAAATTAGAGCATACCCTGACCAAAAGCACACCTTACCAAATTGAAAAAAAGAAGTCTTACAAGGTTGGATCTCAAACTACAGTGGAATTAAAATAGAAATTAATAACAAATACTGCTGAAAATTCCAAAATACACAAATTTAAACAACACACTTCTACATAATGAATGTGAAAGAAGAATTCTGAAAAAAATTTATTTTTAACTAAGTGACATGAAAATATAACATTAAAATTTGTGTGATGCAGGAAAAACAGTGTTTAGGGGATAAATATAGCAATGAATGAATGTTTAAAACAAGGAGAGAGGTATAAAATCAATCAACTAAGCACCAACTTTAGAAAACAAAACCAAAGAGCAAAGTAAACAAGACAAAATAAACAATAAAATTTGCATACAGCACAATGAAATTGAAATAATATATGGATGAAAAATGAACAAAACCAAAAAAAATTGGGGGAGGGCATGTTTCAGTCTTGCATGGACCTCACTGTAGTTCAGGCTGGCCTCAAATTCACAGTGATTTTCCTGCCTCCACCTCCCAAGCTCTGGGCTTAATAATTGGTTCTTGTGGAAGACAAAAACATTAGCCTCTAGTCATACTTTAAAAAAGTACAAGATTATTATTAGTATCACTATAAATCCTATGGATGTTATAAAGGTTAAAAAAAATTATGAACAACTTTATGCCCACAAATTTGATAACCTAGAGGAAATGGACCAATGCTGTACTTTGACAAAATTTACACAAGAAAAACAAAAGACATTCTGAATAGACTTTTATCTGTTAAAGAAATTGAATCAATAATTAACAATCTCCCAAAACAGAAAGAATAAGCCCTGAACTTGTTCACTGGTGATTTATATGAAACATAAAGAATGTATCTTTTTCTATAATCTAATTCAGAATACAAAAGCAAAGAAATTACCTCCAAACTCATAACCATGTCACTGTAATAAAAAACAAAAAGCAGACAAAAGCATTAACAACAGATCAATATCTTTCAGGAGCATAGACACAAATTTTCTCAACAAAATCTTGGCAATTAATGGATAAAAATAATACTGTGGCATGACCAAATGCCTATTCCAGGAATGCAAACTATCTGAAAAACAACCAATGTAATCTATCATATCTACAGGTGAAAAACAGAAACATATCATGGTTTTGTTATAGGCAGCTGAGTTAGAAATATTATAGGCAGTCAGACAGGGCTGGGCCCTCAAAGGAGCCAGAGCAGTTCAGAAACCTTGCAGCCTTGGAAGAGACAATCACCTCTTGCTGTGGGCCAGATCTCAAGATAAAAGGTAAAGCAAATTCAACCACATCCTAAGGCTCCACAGTCCAAATACTTCTCCATCAACCAGAAGTCAGGATTCAGCGTCCCAACCCCCTACAGGAAGTCACTGCTGTTAAGCATGCCGGCTTACTACTTGCCTGGCTCACCTATTTGCTCCTAATTTAATCAATTTTACCTGAGCAAGTAATCTTATTGGTTGACCATAGTTCTGTCCTGCCTTATGCCCACCTTGCAAATTCCCATTATTCTCCACCTTTGACCCATTTAACCTCATGATTTTACCCTAGAAAAGTCGCTAGAAAAGACAGAGTCCCTGGCAACCCACTCGGGACCCCTTCTGTCTCTATCAGATAGAAGCTTTCTTTCTCTCAATAAATATATTCTTCTCTTAACTGCCATTGTTCCTAAAATTCATTCTTTGATTTTGGAGAACACAAACTGATACCGGACATAGTATGTTGTAGTTTCATTCCCCATATCAGTTTCAAGAGATGCAGAAAAACACTTGAAAATGTTAGAGACCCTCAGAGACCTAAAAATAAAACTTCCTCAATCTGATAAAAACAATATGTACAAAGCCCTACAGCTAACATCATACTTAACACTGAACCATAAGCTTCCCAGTGACTATCAGCAACAAGAAGAGGAAGTCCTCTCTCATCACTATTTTTCTATATATTGTGAAAATTCTAGCTAATAAAATAATTCAAGGACATGAAATAAAACAAAATTATTGGAAAGAAAAAGATCAAATTCTATGTTCAATGATACCATGATCATCTATAAAGATCCAAAAGAACTGAAAGAATCTCTAGTAGCAAGACTGTAAAATAAAATGTTAATATACAAAAGTCATTGCTTCCTTACATGTCAATAAACAATGTTTATTGTTTATTCATAGAATAAGTGCAATTTGAAAATTAAAGCAGTATCATTTACATTGGTCCTCAAAAGCATGAAATACCTAAACATAAGTCTAACAAAACATGTACAAAATCAATGAGCACCATAAAATTCTGATAAAATAAATCAAGCAACTAAATGAAGAGCTCTTCATTGTTCACAGATAGACTTGATACTGTCAATATGTCAGCTCCTCTTCTTTTAATGTGTAGAATTAAGAAAATATCAATCATAATGCCAGCAAGTTATTTTTATGAATACAAATTCTTAAATTTATGTGGCGAGACAAAAGGCCCAGAATATTCCACAAAATTTTTATGAAGGGCTGATACCACTAGCTAACTGCAAGTATTACTAAAGAGCTATGATAATCAAGTGAGAGTGGTAATGGTGAAAGAATACATAGATTAATGAGACAATATTGAACTTAGAAACAGATCTACATAAATATAATCAATTGTTTTTTGACAAAGAAACAAAGGCCATATAATGTGTGGAAGACAACTTGTGTGACTCCCCTTGAATGCAGAACAATTGCTGCAACTTTGATTATATCGAGACTTATTTCCTTATACTGATATGTGTATCAGTGAGTATATGTATACTGTATGTATGGTTTTTCCTTCTCTCTTCAACTGACTCTAAGCATTGTAAATAAGGCTAGCTGAGGTACTGGTATGTAATCTCTAAAGCCATCAGACAATCTCCTGTTTTCTCCCATAGTGCTCTCTCTGAAATATATAAGCACAGCGGGATGGTAGCACCATCAGCTCCAGTAATGTCAACTGCATATGAATCTCAAGGTAAAGAGGTTATGAGTCCCCAGGGCACAAAAGTTTACATATCAGAAACTGAAGCAACAGCCTTCAAAAACAACTCAGTTGCTACCTTGCTTGACTTATGCAAATTGATCCTTCTGCCTATCTTTATCTCTACATTTTGCAGAGGTGATTTTCTCTCTACCTGGCTAGCCAACTCAAGTTACTCACTTAGTTTTGGCCATCCTAAAGGTCACTCATCCTGGAACCACCCATTTCTTCACAAGATAATATATTCTGGGAGAAAAAAAAACTCTGGGAGAGGCCTAGGATCAGGGCCTTTTGTATGCACATCCTCATGGGGTTAGGGTTAGGGTTAGGACTCTTTCGCTGTCCTTCATTGGCGCTTACAATACAATGGAGAAAAGACAGTCTTCTGAACCTCTGTTTTTCCTAAAGTTCCTTCTTCAATTTTAACAAACACAAATTCATACTGGACGTAGTGTAGGTCTAGAGTTTCATTCCCCTATATCAATACGATGTCTTTAGCTATTTTGGGAAGACACCTAGAAGGAGAATAGTTAGGTCAAATGGAAATTCCAATTGTGGGTCTTTGAAAAATCACTGTACTGACTTCCATAACAGCTATAAAAGTTCACATCCCCACCAACAATGCACATGAGTTCTTTTTGCACTACAGCCATGTCAACATTTGTTACTAGATTTTTCACTGCTGGGGATCAAATACTGAGTCTTACGAATGCTAGGTAAGTACTCTACCGCTAAGCCACACACCCACCACTCTAGAGATAGATTTTTAGATACAGTAGCAAAGGTAATATCCATATAAGAAAAATGATAAATTGGAGTTCATTAAAATTAGAAATTTAGGTTCCACAAAAGACTGTTCAGAGAATGAAAAGACAAGCCACAAGTTGGGAGAAAATATTTGAATATAGATATAGATATAGATGTAGATATAGATATAGATGATATAGCTATAGATATAGATATAGATATAGATATAGATATAAAAGAATGGCTATTAAAAATGTACAAAGAACTCTTAAATCTCAACAGTAGGAAAACACAAAATCAAATTAAAAATTGCTAGTAATCTTAATAGCTACTTCACTGAGTAGGCACACAGATAGAAACTAGTCATAAGTGTTTCCATATGATACGTCATCAAGAAAATGAAGTACCACTCCACGGCTTGAGAAAGGCCTAAGTCAAGAATACTGACAACACCAAATGCCAGCAAGGATACGGAGCAGTGAGAGTATCATTCATTCTGCTGAGAGTGAGAAGCAATATGCCCATTTTGAAAGACAGTTTGGCAGTTTCCCACAAAGTTAAATATATTTTTGCCATACAATCTAGCAATTAAGCTCCTTAGCATTTAGCCAAATAAGTTGAAAACATGTTTCCACAAATAGCTGCACATGAGTGTTTATAACACCTCTGTACAAAATTGCCAAACCTTGAAAACACCAAAATATCCTGTCATATGTGAATGTAAAAACTGTAGAATACCTAGAAGCATCCGGTAATGAGAAGACAAGGAGGAACGTTACAGTCCTATTATATACAAAAGAAGCCAATCTGAAAGTGTATAGATTGTATGATTCCAACTAGGCAACATTCTGGAAAAGGTAAAAAGGGAGACAGGAAAATGTTTAGTGCTTATAAGGGATTAAGAGATAAGGATGGATGGAGAAGTGGGCCATATACAATTTTTAGGACAGTGAAAATACCATTTGACACTTAATGGTGGGCATATGTCATTATATACCTATCCAAACCCATACAAAATGCAATGTCAAGAACGTAGACCATAGTCTCTGGGTAAGGATATGTCGATGAAGATTTATCAGTTATAACAAATGTACCTATCTGGTGAAGGATGGTGATAATGGGAGAAGCTATGATACCTGACTGCAAAAAGGATTTGAAAATACTCTGTACCTTCCACTCAGTTTTTCTGTGAACTAGACGGCTCTTAAAAATCAACTTAAAATGCATCATCAGCTCAGTGGCTCAAGTGCTTGCCTGATAAGTGCAAGGTCATGAGTTCAATCCCCAGTACAAAAAAAAAAAAAAGCATCATCTATATTTAATATTTT
Organism: Dolichotis patagonum; assembly: GCA_004027295.1. NCBI lineage: Eukaryota > Metazoa > Chordata > Mammalia > Rodentia > Caviidae > Dolichotis > Dolichotis patagonum. Next base: position 13,207 of record PVJX010013694.1, on the reverse strand, counting down.
AAAGACTTTATCATATGTAAATTATACCTTGATAAAAATTAAAATAGAAAGTGTGGTAGAGATATATACACAGAAAACATTCTGTAGTGAAGCCTCCAAAAATGAAAAATATTTCGCAAAAAGATATAAAAACATACAATTTTAAAAATAACCAAACACTGGGACGAGTTATGGCAAAGACATCAAACCATGTAATGAAAAGCTCACTCATTCAAAATACATTTTTAAAGAATATTAAACTTTAATGTATTTCCACAAAGCTTAAGAACAATAAAAATCTAGAATATATTGTTAAATGTAAAAACGGAAATATCCTACTTGTGGAAAATTTAGTAGCAGCCTAATGCATGCTATTTCCATAGAGAGATAAATAGAACAAGTGTGGGTGAATTTCATGTACTGTAAATTAATTCAGACATAATTAAAGCACTTGGGTTTTGTCTATATAATATCCCAAACAACAATTACAGAGAAAGAATTCAACAACCAAGTCATCTATCTTTTGTTTAAAATATTTTATTCATAGAATTAAAATAAAGTACTTACGCTCATCTGTTTAAATATAGAGTAACTGGTGTAAGTATTTGTAAGAAATTCTTTTAATAATCTGGTAAAACATCACCCCAAAAAACTGACAATGTACCAAATTTTGCACATTAATAATGAAGGAGTTTCATGGACCTCTATCTCTTAGCTGGGAGGTTAAAAAACTATGACATAGACAATCAATCTGTAGTATGTGGCAAATGCTAAGATGTTTCAATAAAACAACATATAATATAAATCATGATCACATGGCCTAAAATAACAGACACAGAAAACATATTTGCTTAACTGTGTCATCTAAAGACTAATATATTTCTGATGAGACGTTTCCTCTTTCAACTACATCCTAAGAACATTTTCTAAGAAAATATTTCTAGCTTTTCCACATTCTTCTAGATTCCTATATAAAACACAGGACATTTTAGGAAAATATAAGAAACTATTTTAAAAAATCATCGATGGAAAACGTTATTGTTTTTCTTACTCTTAATCAAAAATTACAAGTAACATTTTCCTCAAAATCTATTATCATTCTTCTGAAGAAAAAGTGGAAATTTTAGCATTAAGGAAATGACTATTCCTGATTCCATGGGACTTTTCAAACAAAAGAATTGAATCCTAAAAATCAAACAGAAGAAATACCTAAAAAGAAAGGAGAAACCAATGCTTCTTCTAAGTCCTAGACTGAGATCTTTTGCACTTAGAATGTGGTCTTTGGACTTCCATAAGTCCTTGAAATCATTTCAGTGAATTATTAAGATCAGAACTATTTTCGTAAAGAGACTGTTATGTTACCTGCGTTTCCCACCACATCGACAATGGATAATACAGAAGCAGCTGAGTAAAACTGCCGGTACCTTAGCACAAATGAAGGCAGTGACCCCAAACCACAGTGGAGGTCCAATGGTACCAGTTTTCTGTCAACTTGGTGAAAACACACATCTTTTGATTATGAATTTATGTCATACAGATTAATCAGATATAAGACTTCTAATTCAGCTTTAAACATTTGCTCAATGATTCACTCTGTCCTCATCTAGTTGCATTTTGAGTCTAAACTAAAAGATGAAAAATAAATTATGATATTAACTGTATGTGATAAATGAACAGGAAAATACTAAATGAAGATCAAATAATTACTATATCACTTTAAATGATTTGAAAATCTATCACCACTTTCTAAAGTTTTTCACATATGGTCCATTTCATTCCACTGCTCTCTAGTGCTATCTGGCCGCATCCAATTTTCTCAGTTCAATCCCACTGCCTCTCTATCTTGATTCAATTTAACTTTGACCCTCACTGAAGTGTTTCTAGAGAAACAATGATTTGAAGTTTCTTTGCATTGCATTTCAGCTTTACACATCCTACCATGGATTATATTGCACCAAAACATAAAAGCAAAGTCTTTTATAATCTTACAAAATAACCTTACAGAATTTTTCTTGGAGTCTAACAAATTTCAATTTATCATACGAAAAAATCATTTGTGTTCTCACCAATTTTGATTTAATAAGAACTAAACATCCTTCTGAAGCAACACAGTGAATCTTTGGTCAGAGTTCATTTAAAGCCAACATAGTTCTCAGGTTCTGGTTGAATTGGCAACTACTCAAAGGAAAGTTCTATGTTTATGAAATCATTATCTAGTTTGGAATTGATGCACACCACAAAATACAGATCTATGATCTTTTACATAAAATTTCTAAATATATATTATCAATTAAATAGAGCAAAGAAGACTGTCAAAGACAAATTGCTAAATAACAAAGGGATTTCTGTGAAGTATTATCTCCCTTATATGTTTTGTTGTTGTTGTTGTTTTACACTTGCTTTCTGTCTTTTTGAGGAAGGGTTTCACAAGGCAGTTCAGGCTGGCCTTGAACTTACTTTGTAGCCCAGGCTGTCCTCAAACTTGCAGTGATCCTCTGGTCTCAGCCTCCCAAATACTGGGATTACAGGCATGTGCCACCACACCTGGCTTGTCTTTTACAATTTTGTTTTAGTTTTTTGAGACAAAGTCTCATTATAATCCAGATTGGCCTTGCATTTACTGTGTAACCCAGGCTGGCCTGGAACTTGCAGGCCCCCTTTTGCATCAAACACTGAAGTGTTTGGGATCGCAGTCATGTGCCACCAGGCCCAGCTGTATTATCTCCCCTTAATTTACCATCAGAATGCTGTATGTCACTGTTGGGTAAAATTATCTATAATTGCTTTCAAGCCTTCTTGTGAGAATCCTCAAACAGCACCACATAATTCTCAACTAATAATATAAAAATGGCATACTGACAGAAAACATTTTTAGAAGGTAAGAAGCATTTTCCCAATACAGTTTCTAAGCTTTTGTTAACTTATCAGCTGAGGTTGAATAAAAGAAACTGAAGTAACCACAATTACATTCTGCTACACTGAACAGAAAAGTACCTGGTCTCTCCTAGCTAACAGTTTAACCCAAAATTCTTTCTAAACAACCAAACTTACTTGATAATAGCTACAGAGTCAGAGCTATTGACAATAATACGCTTTCAAAATAAGGATGGTGTTTGAAGATAACAAGCAGCATTATGGTAACCATTGTTGATTTTCTATTGTCTTGTTTTGAAGTCATGTGTCATGTTCACTGTTTTGTTTTAATTGGCTCCTTTCTGTTTTGTTTTGTTTGGTCTTATTCTCTTCAAATAAAAAAAAAAAAGATAAGGATGGTGTAGACACCTGACATGTATTTCTCATTCAACTCACATCTTTTTTCAAGTGAAGAAGAGGCTGATGTTCCACAATAAAGACTGGAATATATATGAGATTTAGCCTGCATTATATTCAAAATGGAGATGAGTAACATCCTGAAAGTGTTTCTCAGAAGTGTTCCCTGTTTTTCTTATTGGTGATGATAATCACAATGACCTAATTCCAACGTTACCACAATATTCCCTTACGTTGACTAAATGTTTAGAATGTATTATCATTGATTACTGCTAATAAACATCTATTTCCCAGGGACACAGAAATTCGCATGAACTGTTTTGGAAACATCTGTGAAATTTTTTCTTTAACAAGCACTTTAAAAATCAATTTGAGAATGTTTCAAACTTTTGCATGAATTTTGAAACATTTATGTATATATAATTTTGAAACATATAAATATATATAATGTATGTTAAATATCTAGTCATTCATTCTCTTAATATGTTTCATGGACGGGGGTAAGTATTAAAAGTAAGTGAACATTTTTTCATGTATTCATTTGCCATTCGTATTTCTTCATCTGAGAACTGTGTATTCATTTCAGATGCCCATTTCTGGATTGGGTCTTTGAATATCGAGGGTCTGATTTTTTTTAATTCTTTATAAGTTCTGGACAGAAGTCCTTTGTCTGAAGGACAGTTCACTAAGATTTTTTTCCCAGTTTGTGGGTTTTCTTTTCACCCTGCTGGAGATTTCCTTCGACATGCAGAAACTCTTTAATAAGATATGATCCCAGTTATTGATTCTGGGAAGTACTTCCCATGTACTTTGGTTCTTGTTCATGAATTCTCTACCTACCCCTACGTCTTCAAGATTTTCACCTACTTTGAGATATTATAGTAGCCATTGATTATTTTCTGTTATTTGGTTCAGAATACCTTATAATTCTTTCATTCTCTTGAATGGTTTTATACTATTTTGTTATGTTTGATATTATTGTGTTTGAAGTCATGTTCAACTATTACAAAGAAAGAGACATTATGGTAGCTACTGTTAATATCCGGTTGTCTTATTGTAAAGTGCTGTGTTGCTTACATTGTTCTGCTCTGCTCTGCTTTGTTCTGTCCTCTTTTGTTTTATTCTCTTTAAAATAAAAAAAAAGTAAAAGAAAGAAAAAAAGTAAGTGAAAGACAAAATTTTTTCTCATATTTATCATTAAATGCAGATTCTATTGAAATTCAAAATCTACTACAAATTTATTAAAACTAAGAAAAAAGCCTCAAAAATATAAGAAAATATCAGATTGCTGTATCTCTTTAAGAAGAAAAATATACAGTGCCACTTGATATAAGAACAATTAAGTGTAATTATCTAATTTTCTAGCTGGCTCTGTATTATAAAACAGCTCCTGCTTTGAAGAAGTATATTATGATGCATAAATATAATATTTTGCATTTCAGAAACCTAGCTTCTAATGTGTCTCAGATGAGCTAATTGAATTAAACTGAAAAATAATTTCATATCCTGAGAGTGAGAAAAGGCAGGAAATGATGTATAATGCTTAATCATGAGTCTAAAGCACTGAGGTGGTTAGAAACAGTTGTCATTTCATGTTGTACATTAGGAGGCAGCAAACATGGAAAGATACAACCAATAGCTCATCTAATTTCTTTAATGTCTATACATAGTGGCACAAAATTAGATTCATAAAATGATTTATAGAAACTTGACTCATAATTCCATCTTCCACATCATTAATTAATATGACAATCACTCTCATGCCAGACTTAGTGTCTTATTCAGCTAGGGCTGCAATAACAAAGTATTAGGGACTGGATGGCTAAAATGATGGAAACTTATTTTCTCATAATTCTGAAAGTGCAAAATTCAAGTGCTAGCATGGTCTGTTCTGGTGAATTCTCTGCCTGTCTTGCAGTAAATGACCTCACTGAGTTCTCAGCTGGTGAAAGGGAAGTTCTACTGTCTCTTTCTCTTCTTATAAGGGCACCAGTTGCATTGGATCAGGACTCCAGCATTACAGCTTCATTTAGCTTTAATAGCTTTCTTATAGACTCTATGTCTAATTCATTTGCACAGGAAATTGGGACTTTAACATATGAACTTCATAACAACACAATTTTATCTATAGCTCTAAAAGAACTGGAATCAAGCACACACTATCATCAAAAAAAAGTTCAAATAAGCCAGCAGCCATTCGCTCAGACTATCTTAGCTATAGCTAAAATAAGGCAATTTCATTATTATGCAAACAAATTGATCCACACAAATTCAAGAGGAGGTAAATAGGATTTCAAATCTTTTGAACTGACTGTTGTAACTGAAAATTACACAACCAAAATTCAATAATAGAAAATCTTACAAGGATTATAACCCAAACCTACTTAAATGTTAGTAGTTTAATAACCACTTACATGTTAATCTGTGTACAGAAAAGGGGTAAAAATACCTCAAGGTGAGACAGAGCATCCGAGGCAAATTACAGCAGTGCTTCCTAATTTCTCTTCAAGAAAGAAAGTATAGACACTATCCAGTGGGCTCCTCATTACAGTTTCTTTACTAAGCATGCTCTACATACAATTGAAAAGTTCAGTTCTACTCAGATTAACTTATATATCCAATGTAATCCTAACCAAAATTCTACTTGAATATTCTAGTTGAGGAGTGCAATAAACTCATAAGCAAATTTATACAGAATAATAAAGATTCATATATTACTAAACAGATACATACTACAGAATATTTATATAAATGTGAAAAACATACAAAATTTTATACATTCTATTCTATATATTTTACAAACTAAAATAGAAAAATGTCAAATATTAAATTTTGAGCTAGTAATAAATAAATGAATGAATGAATGAATGAATGAAGAATAAGAAGCACTTTGCACAAACAGGTAATGATCAAGAGTTTCAAACTGGGAACATGAGGAGTATCTTCAGCCAAACTCTACTTAAGCAATCTTTAAAATAAAAACTGAACATAATACGATTCTTCAGTGATAAAAGAATACTCTAAACAAAAAATTTCATCTAGACTGATCTAGACCATATAAATAGGCACAATCAGTTCATATGCACTAAAACAACTAGAGTTGGCCAAGAAATACTTGGCAATTACATCTAGAAAAAAAATTAAAGTTAAAAAAAATCAAGCTTGATTCAGAACTACCCTAAAGATAGCTTAGTAAAGATTCACAAGCATATGTCTGAACAGAAAAGATAGTAAAGAAGTATTTTTCTAATTACTATTACATCACAAAAGTACAAAAAAGTAAAAGAAGAAAACTTGGGAAAAAAAAGAAGTACTTTTAACTGTATTTTGATCAGTAACTACTGGCCAGCAGTAGTAGACAGGGATAAGAGTAATACAGTTTCCTCACTGCGATTACAAAAACTTTCAATGGACATTATATGGGATGTGCTTAAGCTACGTGATCAACTAAATGTAATGCACTATTCTGAGTAAAACTCTTTATTTTGAGATAATTATACAGTAATATGTGGTTAGTTGTAAAGTCTAACAGAGATCTTACATTCCATTTACCAAGTTTCCCCAGTGAACACATCCTACAAAACTATATAGTGCAATATTACAAACTGAATGATAGTGATAAAATCCACCACTACTCTTACTGTGATTTCCCCAGTTTCACTCATTCACATGTATGAATAGTGTGTGTGTGTATGTGTGTATATATGTGTGTGTGTGTTAGTGTTATAGAATTTCACATTTGTGGGTTTGAGAATCCAGTATCACAGTAAGGATGCTGAACAGTTCCCATATCAGGAAGTCTCCTAGTGTTGTCCTATATAATCATGCTTACTCCCTATTTTTTCTTCCCCTTTTTTTAATTCATGGCAATAACTAACCTATTTTCCATTATTATTTTTGCATCTAAAAATGTTACATAAATTAAATCCTACAATGTTTAACACTCTGAGACTGTCTTTTGCATACTCAGCATAATTCGCTAGAGGTTCATCTAAGGTTTACATTTATCAATAGCTCTATCTTTTTTGTTTTTGAGCAGGATTCCATGACATAGATGCATCAATGCTTTACCCATTTATCCATTAAAGGCCACTTGCATTGGTTCTAGTTTTTACTTATTATGAACAAAGTTCCTATATAGGTTTCTGAATTAATCTAAGTTCTTTCTTATTTCACTGGGTGATACCCAACAGTGTAAACACTAGATCCATCTGTTAACTGAATACATAGTATGTGCACATTCATTACTGTTAATAAGAAGAAAAATTAACACAAACTCTTTGAAGATCAAATAAAGAGGGTATAATAAAAACTTTACATATATATACCTAGCCTTTGACTCACCAAGCCTATTAAGGTAATAATTAGAAATGCAGTCATGTGTTTGTGTTAAAAGCTATTTATCAGACTTATGGTAAACAATGAAAATATTATCTATTCCATCAAGAAGAAAATGATTGACAAATTGTTATAGATCCTTATGCTAAAAATATAGTCATAAAATATTTTCAAGTTATTTTTACTGGCCTGAGAAGAAAATCAAATTATTATTTTTAAAAATTCAATAACCAGAGGTAGTATGATCCCAACAATATTTTAAAATGTATGTTAAAGACTAGAAGGGAATAAAATAGCATTATGAAAAAATTATCTTGACTGTATGATTTAGAGCAGATATAACATTTGATTTCATTTGTTTTCCTTATAGTTAGTATGAGTTTGTGACTATAAAACATGAATGGAAATAATACATGAAATTTTTAGGTTCTATCCAAAGACCACCCTAAACAATAAATTCCTCATGCTTTTTCATCTCTTTACATAGGCTAAAATGACAAAGATCCATGAACCCATGTATCAACCTGGACCCCTCAACAGTCAAGTAAGAGTCACACCTTCCCAATTTGAAACATTTGCTAGTACTTGTTTCCTCAGGAATAGTTCGATTTTGCCTCACCTTAGACATATTAGCTATAGACATAGATACAGATATAAAATATTAACACAGATTACCTAGCAAACATAGTGAGTGACTCTGAGGGAAGAAGACCATATACCGAAGCATCAGCTGGCTATTTGGAGAGTTATCTGACTGTACCTTGGTTATCCATGAAAACTGAAATTTCTTCCAGGGCTCCACTATTAAGATGCAAATATAAATGCCCGGCACATAGGTTTAATAAGAACGTTAAAAGAAGGCAGAGAAGGAAGCAGAACAGAAGAGAGAAGGAGGGAATAAAAAATAGCAGAGGCACTTGAAGGAGGAAAGTAAACCCTCAGGAAAAGCGTGTGCTTAACAAACTGAACACTAACTGTTCACTTTAAGCATTTTTACCCAGAGCAAACCTCAATAAATATATCAAAAATAAAATGCATAGCTACTTCTACTGAAGACAACTAGAAAATTAAGCCAAAATAAAAGTAAATCTTGCTACTTCATAAGGGAAACACATATGTTATCTGAAAGCCACAGATCATGTTAAACACTATTTTAACCAACTTTCTTCCCAAACACTAACCGTTAATAATAAAACTAACTAATTTGCATTGCAGGTTCTCTTTACTCCCCCCTTCTTCCTCCTGAGAGAAAGTATTATTCAGTAAAAAAAAAATATATCAGTAATAAACACAAGCAGCAGAAATTAAAGCTCAGGATTTAGCTAATCTTCAGATTTTATAATTACCCTTTAAATGACCAAGCATTAGTTTTGCATGTAAATTATAATTTGAAAATCTCAAAGTTGGTAAAGCTTGCATGCATAATGTCTAACACACTGTATCATCAAGAAATAATTTATTTTTGTATAGACATCAATTATACTTTGGAAATAGAGTATAAGAATTTAAAAAACAAAGCAAATTATTGAAAGATATCCCTAAACACATATTAGCTTAAAAACTCAGAGCTCTCTCAAAATTTAAAGATATACTTACTATATGATAATTTAGTTTATGTTTAGGATAACAAACAATGAAATAATCCAATATTTCTGATAATTCAGTAATCATATCTAATTAGTTTCATAATTACTAAATCCACATACAGTATATAAAAGATGTAGCTGTTTATTGCTAAGCATTGGTCAAAATAGAAATTCAAAACTACCCCATAATCACTTGCCTAATCTTTTTTTTGTGGTACCGGGGATCGAACTCATGACTGCGCGCTTGCAAGGCAGGTGCTTATGCCGCTGAGCCAAATCCCAGGCCCTAATCTTAATTTTTTAGTCCTCCAGCGTTTCTTTATTCCTTGTTTTAGGTACTTTTCACTAGTCGCTGAGACAAAATACCTGATGCCCAAAGTTGGGAAAGGAAAGGTTTATTTTTTACAGTTTTGGGAGGTTTTAGTCCATACTCAGTTGGCTCCAAAGCAGGGTGGCAAGGCAGGGCTGCAGTTCATGGAGGCTGCAAACAGCAAGATGGAAACCTGCAAGAGAGAAAGACACCCCTTCTTCCTGCCATTACATCACATCCTGGCTCTACCCCTAGGAGGGTGTAGCACTGACACCACCAATCCAAGCACTAGACAATGAATGAATCACAAATACACAATGAAAACACATGAGGCCTGGGGGCCACCGGCATAAACCATGACACCTTGTTTCTTTATTTCTCCTATTACAAGAAAATAAAAATGCATCCAAATCATATTGAAGTCACCTGAACTCTCTCAATATACCAAAGCTTACTTTACCTCACAGTGATACTGTGTGATGGATTCAAAAGATAAGACTCCAAATTCTTCTGTTCGACCATCATAAAGAGTTGCAAGTGCACACCTGATAGTAAAAGAAACTGTGGCATTTATTGGCTTAAGTATGTGGTAAACAGGCTTCAGTTGTGCCTGTGTTTGAATTTGAGGTATTTTAAGAATACCAATAGTCATGGCATGTTCATTAAGTACAGACATAGTGGCAATATTAAAGGTTTTAATAAAAAATTAAAAGAGAAAATAAATAAAGACAACATTATAAAAATATAAGTCTGAGAAAATTAAGCATGTTGCACAAGTATTTGGAATTGGATAAAGCATATAAAGGACAAACTTTAAGGTTCAGCTCTCATATACAAAGAGCTCAGAAGTCACTGCTTGATGTTCTTCAAGAAAAAAGAGAAAGTGAAAAATCAGCAACTTCCCTTAGATCAAGCAATGGAAGGGAGAAGAAAATGAATTGAAATATTTCCTTTTAAAAAATTTTAACACATACACATAAATAAACACTTTCTCAAACAAACTTGAGGAATATCACTGTTAGCATACTTGCAAGGCAGAACATGAAAGAATTCTCTTCAAGGAAAAAAATGACATAGGACAAAACTTGAATCTATATAAAGAAAGAAAGAGAGCTGAATAAAGAATAATAAAGACAAAATCTTAGGTTTAATACATAACTGTTCAACAAAATAATAGTAACTGTATTGTATAACTATAGTATGTAAATTATAGTATATGGATAAGTGAAATAAATGACAGCAATGTGACAATGGATAAAGAGAGCGAAATTGAATACACACCATTATAGGGTATTCTGATTACCTTAAAACAGTTTACAGTTCATTTGAAAAATCTGGGGCAACCAGGGTTATAGCTCAGTGGCACAAGCACCTGCCTGGCAAGCACAAGTCCTAACTTTGATTCCTGACTCACCCCCCACCCCCCAAAAAAGCAAAGAAAAATCTAGGGCAACCACAAAGAGTAAGTCATGAAAAATGTCATCTAAATCATTAAAAATTTATCACTGAGAAGAAAAAACTTTTGAAGATATGACTAAATGTTGCATATTTGTGAGTTTATCATTAACCTTGGGTAAGATAAAAAAAATACGTTCAAAAATCAGGGGTATAGATCAGTGGTAGAACACACAGAAGGACCTGTATTTTATTCCTAGCAGCAAAAACATTTAAAAAATTTATTCCAGAATATGAAGGAAATAGTGACTGCCTTCCCAGGGATTCAGCAGCCACAGAAAGTCCTACAGCTACTTCTGGAGATTATTAACAAAGATAGACTTTTGTTTCAACACATTCTCAATATAGATGAATCATGTAAACCAGAAGAAAAAGTACCAGACCTGACATGAAGAGTTTATACAATTCATATATGTTAAATCTCATCCAGTAAACAAATTGCCTTCACTATTACAGATTAAAAGCAAGTAAAAAGCAGATTTCTGGGACCTAACATGAAGTAGGAGAGCTACTACGTACTTAGTATTATTTTTCAATCATGGGTATTGTTACTGTCACTGTAAAAACAATACACAAAGGAACGTAGATTCACATGAGAATAAGATTCATACAGGATATGATCAAAATGCACTAAGATCAATACACTAATATGTGACTTTTTATGAAAACAGGTTTCTAAACAGTGGCCACAAAAAGTATTCCATTAAGGAAAGTTGAAAAGACCAAAGATTTATTGACAAGCTAGTCACAAGCATAACATGCTTTATGGTTAAATATTAAATTTAGACTGCTTTGCAAATCATAAATGACAGCAGCTGTTACATAAATCCTGTTTATTATCAGTTTTAGTTGTGTAAAGAAAAAGTTTTTTGCAAAAACTAAAAATATCATGATTGTAAAATAATCAGTTTACACATGTAAAATAAGTGTCATGACTGCTGACTCTCTCCAGTTCTTTTTGGTAAAATGGAGACAATGATAGGTAACTCTTTCAATTGTTGTGAGTACAATTGTGGGTAATAAATCGAAGCAGTTAATCCTGGGTCTACGATAAGCTCTCAAATACCAGCTTCTGTTTCAAAAGAGAATGTACCTTACCTAGATGAGCCATATTTTAATTGAAATGAAATGTGATTTTCAAGTTAATATGTACATACATTTATATGTGTTTTTACATATAAGAACAGCATGCTAAAATTTACAGCAAAGAAGGGTAAGTAACAAGTTAGTATAGCAAAGTTCTGTCATGTTTTTATTTACCGTTAAGTAAGCAGACCTGTTGGTGCAGTCCAGATGTATCCTGATTACAGATACCATCGTAGGAAAACCTGAACTGAGTTTACTCTTCCATGTAAAAAGTAATTTATATAAAATATATAGAGTTGGGCATGGTAGCACACCCCTGTAATCCCAGCACTCAAGGGCTGCATCTGAAGAATCACCACCAGTTCAAGGCCAGATTGAATTACAGAGCAAAATCCCATCTCTAAATAGATAAATAAATATGTATAAATCCTGGCATAATGAAGACATTCTGGTTACATAGAAAAACTATAAAATGTTCAAGCCAGAAATTGTAGAACTGAAAATTAATCTTTTTGAACTGATTTTAGAAGACTTCAGGAACTACTAGTTAGTCAAACTATTGTCATAGGAACTAACTAGTAAAACAAAATGCAAAACAAAATAAAATATTCAGCTTTTGCTTTCACAACACATCTGAGTGAGGACAAAGGACAATAAATAAATATATTGGTACAGATAATCGAAAGATAACAGAGTACCAAGATTAGGCCATTTCTACTTCATGCAAATCAAGAGAAGCCTTCTCCAAGTTGACATTGAAGCAGAAATCTGAACACTAAGAAACAGATAAGTCATATAAAGAGGTAGGGAAAGATCATATCAGACAAAGCAAGCAACGTGTTAAAAGGCCCCTCAACAACAGAAAGCAGTGTATCATACTAAAGGGAGACGCAGGGCCAGGGTAGCTGCACAAGGGCGTTGAGGAAGCGGTAAGACAAGGAACTGGAGAAAAAGCAGCAGGGTCCGGCAGCCCTGTTAGAGATCAGCAAGCCTGATTATAAAAAGTGGATGCCATGGGCATATATTCTGGTCAGGCTGTTTAGCATACATCTCATGATGCCACGACTGTTATTTGCCTCATTTTAAACGTGCCCATAATGTGTGAATTTGTAATTAATTGATTTACATAGAAATATACTTGGCAGCTAAGATTCTTCTCTTAGACATGATTTCTAAAACAAAG
>PVJX010013693.1:0-46784 GCA_004027295.1 Dolichotis patagonum | reverse complement strand
ACTAGGTACAGCAAAATCAAAGAAATACACAACATTATAGAACACATCAACACAGAGTATTGAATAGAGCAACACCGTTAATCAGGACAAAGCAAAACGGCGATAAAAATATCTGCCTTCAGAGATAGTAGAAGGAAACTCCCCCGACTTGCTGTACCAAATATGGTCACCTCCTAAGAGATACCCAGATCCCTGGATCACAATTGTTAACCCGGGGAGGGGGGGGGAATGTGGTATGTTTGATTCTAAGCCCGTGCCCTGGTAGGCAGCAGGCTGGTTGCTGGTTGGCTCAGTGCCCTAAGTTCCAACATGGCACGGATCTCAGCTGCAGCTTGCCAGACCACAGTTACTTACCAGGGCGGCAGGCAAATTACTGGTTGGCTTGGTGCCCTAAGTTCCAGCATGGCGCGGATCTCAGGAAACGCTCTTGCTTCTTGTTTCCCCGCCCTGGGGTGGCCATGGCTCACCATTCAGAATTTTATAGTGTAAGCGTGCACAAATATATAATGCTTTCCCTTGATGTGTGTGTGTATTTTACTGGAGTACTCTAGCCTTCACACTGAACTACATCTACAACCCATTTTTTTATTTTTTATTTTGAGACAGTCTCACTAAGTTACTAAGTTGCCCAGGCCAAGTTTAGACTTTTGATCCTCCTTCCTCCTCCCAGAGTGCTGGAATTACAGGTGTACATCACCACGACAGGCTTTCTCTTGAATTTTTTAGCCCTTAATCACTGTACTCCAGGAATCTGATCTTTTCAGTGTTGGCTGCACTCTTGACTTCTATACACTGAAACTGGTTGGAGCAAAAAGATAAGTCCCATTCATGCAGGGAATATCTTGGCCCTCACCTGGCACAGTTAAGGTTATCCCAAAGCCTCATAAGGTCACTGTGTTGATCAAAGGCAGCATGGACATTGATCATAAAAATTAGTTTGCATTATGGAGTAATAATCTCAAATAGGAACAATACACAGGGCTGCTTCTGTAGGTGCACATGGTATAAAGCCGGTAGAAGGATTGGGGTGGCCTGTACCAGCTAGAGGTAGTAAGCTCCATGTGAATAAAAAATGCTGCTATTTCCACTATTCTGTGAGGCAGAGGCAGCACTGTGGTTATTACTCAGACTGGCAAGACCCATGGTATTGACCCAGACAGATGGCTCAAACCCTTGGGTTGATGGGAGACCAATAGCCCAGAATCCTGAACTCCTATATCCAATATCAATGGGAATTTCCCAAATGTATTAAGTCTACCATTCTAATGTGCAATGCCATGAAAGAAATACTGTACTAACCAGCAGAAGTAATCTACTTGCCAGGCTGCCCTAGACAACCCCATAAAGCATGAGTCCTGAAGCTCTTCACAGCATATAGCCAATTCCATGGATGGAGTGGTGTGTCAGAGAGAGTATCCTGAAGAGAAATAGACTGAGGTGATCCAAGCCACTGAAAAGGGATTGAGAAAATTTCAAGAATAACTTTCCAAAGTGTGGCACCCCTGAGGACCTGGCCTGAGACCTGGACCGGGTACCTTACTTGCCTAGGTCTCAGAGAAGTTATGTAGAAATACAACAGTTTCATTTCTTTGCTATTGTTCCCACTGAGAAGTAATGTCTAGTTCCATTCCCTTGGAAACTGAGATGACAGACTCTGTGGTCAGATGTCTATTGCTGCATAGCAGACTACATACTTCAAATTTCAGAGGCTTTAAAATCATCCACTTGACTATATTTCTTGCTTTCATGGAATAGAGACTTAGGCAGAGGCTCAGTCAGGCAGTTCTTCTATTTCATGTGGTTCTAGAGTTCCACAAAGTCTAAGAAGCTAAGTCTGAAGAACCCTGTAGCTTCTGCCCAGCCTTGTACAGCACCCACTTTAAACCCTGAGCCACTGTGGAAAAAGTCCATCTACCCTGAGACCATCATATTAGAAAGGCCTGATGCAGGAACTCTGTTCAACATTTCTAGCTGAGCCCAGTCTTCCAGCCATTCCCAGCAAGTGATGAGACATGAGCACAGCCACCTTGTACGTTCTACGATAGTCTGCCTGCTAGCTGAATCACTCCACATGACCCCTGTAAACTCCACATGCAATAGAATGGCTGACTCGGCCTCTGCCTGAAGTTTTGTCTCATGGAAGCAAGATATATGGTGAAATGACTGATTCTTTTTTTTTTTTTGAAATGACTGATTCTTAAACCTGTGAATTTTGAGGTAGTTTGTTTATATAGCATTAGACACTGGACCTTGAAGAATTTATGTTCTAGTTGGAGGACAGGGTACAGGGCTTATGAACAGTAACAATGTAGGATAATGTATGAGTAGTAAGGACAATTCAGGATGCAGGAAAGGAATAGATCCCTTTGGATTATGATGGTAAAGGCAGGCTTTCCAAAAGAGGTGTGATTTCAGCCATATCTTTACGTAGAAGAGGATGGAGATGTGTGAAGAGGCAGTCCTGAGTTGTTTCTGGCGAGTACAGAAGTACAGCAAGAAAGGTGTTGGCAAAGGCAGCAAATAATTTAGCTAGTCCCCTTGACTAGGGCTAGGATTTCTGTAGTAAAAGAAGGTATAGCTATAATGCTGAGTTAATCAAGCTGCAAATAGGAAAAATGCTTTGTCCCTACACTGTGACACAGAGAGTATCTGTAAGGGTTTAGTCCTCAGGTGATGAGACACTACTTTTTGTCCCGTAAATAGTGTTGCCGGAAAATCAATGTGGTACTTTCCGGTCTCTCTTCCTTTTGTTTGAACTTCAAGAGATGTACATGTAGTTCTAGAGTTCCAGGATTTTGGACACCAGCTTAGCCTGTTCTCTTTATGGCGTGACATACTTGGACCACAGCCCTCTAACGAGGACATCTTGTCCATCCATATTGATGAAACTGAATTCCTGACTGAAACCATTTGGGTTTTTATGACCCTCTAATCATGTTGCACAGAACGATTCTGCCATCCCTTCTACCAAACCATCAGTGCGCCCTCTCTTCCCACATCCTGGTCATCCCTGGCGCACCTTGTGACCCTGTGTTGTCCTGAGCCCTGTAACTCCTATTGTCTGCTCCACTTGTCCTAATGTGCATGACTGGTACCCACTGTGAATGTGTCTCATTCTCCCTACTGAACTATAATAGCTGGTTAAGAAACTTTCATCATCTCTCAGCCATTCCCTCAGCTTTCTATGCATCCTCTTCAGTGTTTCCCTTCTAAAACACAGATTTGATGTGTCAGACCCAGTATGCCTTTTGCCTCAAGAACACAATAATACATCCTCATCTTGGTAGATAGAGCCTCCTAAATGACCTCTTCCCCTGTCCATTTTCCCCATCCTTACTGGAGAATCACAGCTCTCCTCACAAGGGTCTGGCATCTTATGGCCTTCCCATGTATTCTTCCATGTGCCTCAGACACCTCCTTCTGCCTTGGGCCTGACCAGCACCCATTTATCTTTTAAGTCTTAGATCTTGCATTGGAGAACACCTTCAATACCCTGCCTGGGTTACAGCCCCTCTTCTGTCCTCCTTGCACCTGTAGCTCCCTCTTGGTACTCCTTACTGATATCCCAATTCTATGCCTACCATCCTGGGCAGAAATGTATATCTCATTCTTGAAATGTCTCAGAGCCTGGGACAAAATAGATGCTCATTAAATATCTGTCACCTTGAAATACATTTCATATAATCAATTCACTGTCCCTGCTTGACATTCCAGAAACTCAGAATTATCTGAAAACTGACTTTTAGGTGATTAAAAACTGCCCTCAGCAGTGGAGACATTCTTGCTGAAGGAGTGGTCCTTGAAATCAGTGCAGAGAGTTACCTAAAATGTCTCCTCTTACAGCACTTTCACAGTCACTTATTCTGTGCTCACAGCCACATATTGAGGTACAGGACTGGCATCATCACTGTGGTTGTCTAGACAGGGACACTGAGCTTCAGAGAAATGGACTTTCTTGCCTAAGTTAACCAAGCTGGTTAGTAGTAGAAGGGGCCAAAGACCAGGCTGCAATCACATGCCACCCTTCGGGTACCTGTTTTGTCA
Organism: Dolichotis patagonum; assembly: GCA_004027295.1. Lineage (NCBI taxonomy): Eukaryota > Metazoa > Chordata > Mammalia > Rodentia > Caviidae > Dolichotis > Dolichotis patagonum. The sequence continues at coordinate 42,740 of PVJX010013693.1, read as the reverse complement.
TCCTGCCTTTTTGACCCAGAGAGGGCCTTGTCACAGATAAAGAGGATACCTCTGGATTACTTCCACTTTAGGCAACAACAACTGCTCTAGTGACCTACCAAAGCCTGAGCAACAACATCATCTCAACACCTTGGGGTGTGCATTCTAACCCCTTGGGTTGAAGCTGAACAGACAGAAAGGATGGTATTCTTAATTCAAAGGCTGTGATGAGCTGAGAGGCACAAGCATTTTTGTGGCCCCCTCCAGGATCCACAGGTGGAGGAATATTGCCCCAGGTGCTACAGAGTTGGGCAGGGGTCTCCCAGGAAGCTGCCCTCTGTGGAGAGTATCAGCAAATTGTCTCATGTAGCCATAACAGCCAGGAGCGGGACAAGGAGAGAAGGGTTTTGTCTAAGGAAAGCCAGTGTATTGTAAACAGGATAAAAGGGGCTGAAAAGCTCCACTTATCACTTACTAATGTGTACCCTGGTCTCTGGGGAGCAGGATCCCTACCAGCGGAGGAGACTGAGGGAAAGAGGGTCCCTAATTAACCCCATCATCTGTGAGCAGGCCTAGGGCAAAGGTCTGGCCCTTTCCCTTGCTAAATGATCCAATAATCATTGGCATTCACAGGGCTCAGCAAAGTTTCTAGAAAGCCCTCCTTAGACTGGAAAAATGCCTTTGGAGCCCCCTGTCCTTTGGAGCCATCTGGAACAGGAAGTACATATTAGAGAAGGGTTGGAGGGAGACAGGTGACATGAATATGGGATCATTTGCAGGAAACAGTGGTAGTATCTTGGTCAATGGATGAGCTTCATTTAAACTTGAAGACTGAATGAGAATTTTCACACTGGACTCTGAAGAATAATGTTCTTGTGGCTGAGGATATAGCTCAGCTGCACAACACCTGCCTAGCAAGTGTGAGGTTGTGAGTTTGATTCCTGGTAATAAAAAAACAACAACAAAAAAAAAAAGGAATGAGGTTCTCACTCACCCCTCACCTAGAGTTTACTGTGTGCAGGTATTTTAACTTATAGAAGAGAACTGAGACTCCAAGTGTGTAAGTTCAGTATGCAAAGTTATACTGCAGGTGAATGGCAACTGAGATCTGAACTCAGACCTCACTAATATGCAGCCTGGCCAGATCAGCACTTGAGTACGAAGTCCTCCGCTTTCATCAAGTGAGTTCTGCTTTCCTCTGACTATACTTCACCTCTCCAGGGAGTCTTCCATGGTCAGAAGAGACAGCCTTTTCTGTCTCTTTTTTCTTTTCAGCCCCATTCTCCTGGACCATTAAGACACAGAGAAGTAGAAGGTGTTCAGGATTGTGATACATAGAACCCAAGTTTGATTCTCCAGTTTGGTCCCTTTGGTCAAGTTACATAATTCCTCAGAACCTCAATTGCTTATCTGTAAGGTAGAGATAGTAATTTCCACTGTATGTATTTCACCAAGTTGAAAGAGGATTGAATGATAAGGGGAATGGAAGGGCTTTACACATAATTTGGAGGTTTATTGTCATAGTGGTTGTCTCAGGACTTCCTGACAGGTTTGTTATGGTTGATCCATTGTATGAACTTGAGAAGTTTAAAAATTTAACTAAGAGGCTAAGCAGAGAGCCAGGATCCTTACTTTGTAAATATCCTCAGCCTGTGCAGAGGAGGGCACAGAGGTATTGTGAATGCTATACCTGCCCTGGTGTGTGTGTGTGTGTGTGTGTGTGTGTGTGTGTGTGGTGGGGTAGCCTGCTTACAATATAAGGGGGGAGAAGAGGCTTGTTCTGCCTTCTTTTGCTCTGGCTGCTTTTGCTGGCTGCTGCCTTGAAGTGTTGCCCCTGTGCCATGCCACCCTACCTTGAAGCCAACTGATTATGGCCTGAAACCTCCACAAACAGTGAGCTAAATAAACCCTTCTTTCCTTCATTTTAGGTGTCTGGTATTTTGTTCTAGCAAGGAGAATAAAGTAACCAAGTCAAAATTTGGTACCGAGAGTGGAACTGTTGCTGTGACTATACTTGATCATGTGGTTCAAGAGCCTTTGGGAATGGCTTGTGGGAAGAGTTTGGAAAGGCTCAGAGATGTCGCCTGAAAGAGTAGCCCTGGAACAGCTTAGGCTGTTCTGTATGGGAGATTCTGGTCAAAGCTCAGAAGACCAGAGAGCCAGTAAAGACCGGGCTCAGGAGGTTTCTGCTAGTAAGGACTGCATTGGGTGCTGGACTGCATTGGGTGCTGATGTATTTTATGGCTTGACAAAAGTTTGTCTGCATTTTGCTCATGTCTAGAGACTTTGCCTGAGACTAAGATAAAGGGCAGCAGACTAATCTGGCAGAAGAAATGTCAAGGCAGTCAAATGTTGAGGGTGTGGCATGGCTACTGTTGCGGGCTTTTAGCCAGATTTATGTTGCAAATTAAGGACAAAGAGCCCAGCAGGATGATTTAAAGTATTGTGAGTTTGGCCAGAAAGTTCCAATAAAACTGTAGACCACAAAGACAGAATTGAGGAAATCTCAATTGTTAAAAAGTAACAGGAGACTAAAAAGCATGGCCTGAAGGCATCACAAAAAGCAGCAAGTGTCTAACCTTTGCAGCTTCAAACCTGCAAAAGTAAAAGACTTTGCTTTGAGGTGAAAACTGCAGATCACCATGTTCCAGAATGGTGGCAGCATAAGAAATTTGTTCCTCAGAATTATATTCAAAGTACCCAGTGATCCAGGCACTCAACCGCTACAGCCAAAAGAGAGAAAAACCTGGCTACTGCTCCAACTGGCAGCAGACCTTGGCATCATCCATGTGGTGCTGGTTTTACGTGCATATAGAATACAAGAGTTCTGAGGTTAAAAAGGTTTCCACCCTGATTTCAGAAGACCTGGGAGGCCAGGTAGTGTGCCTCTGAGAGGGCAGTGTGGGGAGCTGTGAGTGTGAAGTCAAAGAAGACCCCAGAAGTGTAGGAAAGCCAGGAATGTGGATCATCTAAGAAAAGCTACAAGGAGAGAACAAAGTGGGCCAAAGAGAAAAGCTGTGGGAGCTACAATCCCCAAAAGTACCATAGGGGTGGAACCACATAAGCCCTTTGGAGCTCACAATTTGCCACAGATTGCTTCAGATGCTGGACATGCAACTACAGGATTTAACTTTTTCCCTGATCGATTTTGGACTTGCTTTGGTCCCAATGCTTTGTATCCCTGTTTGTACTTTTTGAAATGAAAATGTATAACTTTGCCATTGTTTGTTGGAAGTGTTTAGCTTTGTTTTCATTTGTACAGGAGCTTGCAGCTAAGAGTTTGTCTTACATCTTGAGGAGATGTGGGACTTGTTATTTTCAACAGTGCTGAAACTGCTAGGACTTTGGTAGCTCTTGTAGATGGACTAAATGCCTTTTGCATTTAAAGAGATGCATATGAGTCTGCAGGGGCAAGGACAAAATGTTATAATTCTAATATAATATTGATAGACTTAATGTTGGTTCTTAAGGATTGTTAAACCTGTGTTATAATATTCAAGATGTTAAATGATGAAAATAAGCATGCCTTTGTATCTGGAGACCTGTTTTTAAAAAATGTGTCTGCTTGTGTTATGGTTTATGTTTGGATGGCTCCCCAAGCTTCATGCAGTCACGCAGTCATGGATGTAGCTGAATCTAGTGTTTGCAATTTCTTTGTTGTAGAGCGCTGAGATTGGTGGTATGAGTGCTACAGGAACGGGTAGCCAGCATACAATATAGGGGAGCGAAGGAGGTGTACTTTCCCCCTTTTTGCCCCTTTCACTCTTGTTGCTTGTGACTGCCATGAATGGCTGCCCCTTAGTCTTGCCACCCTGCCTTGGAGTCAGCTGCGTATGGACTGAAACCTTCAAAAACTGTAAGCTAAATAAACCTTTCTTTCCCTCATTTTTGGATGTCAGGTATTTTGTCTCAGCAAGGAGAGAAAAGTAACCAAAAGCAGCTTGCCAAGTTGACAAGCGGTGGATTGTTATGGTTGATCCGTTGTGTCAACTTGAGAAGGTTAGAAATTTAAGAGACTCAGCAGGGAGCCAGGATCCTTACTTTGTAAATATCCTCATCCTATGCAAGAGGAGGGCACAGAAGTGAGTACTGCATCTGTCCTGAGTAGGGGGCATAGCCTGCTTACAATATAAGGGAGGAGAAGAGGCTTGTTCTCCCCTCTCATTCTGGCTGCTTTTGCTGGCTGCACCCTTGAAGTGTTGCCCCGGTGCCATGCCACCTGTCTTAGAGACAGCTGATTATGGACTGAAACCTCCACAAACAATGAGCTAAATAACCTTTCCTTCCTTCATTTTGGGTGTCTGGTATTTTGTTTCAGCAACCAGAAAAAGGTAACCAAGACATGGTTCTTGCCTCCGACCTTTGCCTCCGACCCCACTGGCTCTCTGGTCATATTATCTTTAGGATCATCTGCCTTGAATACCACCATGTGCATGCCAGTCTCCTGTGTAGGGACCATCAGTGCTCCCTGCTATTGTTTGCTTGGTTTGAACTTTGTCTTCGCAGACTGGCTCTCACCTCCCAACCCAGACTCAGCCTCTATTGCCTTGCCACATGAGACCAGAAATCCTTCTTGGGGTTCATTGAATCTGATTAACTAATCCAGGTTGGACAGGCAATGGACTAAGGGAATGTGCTCAGAAATCAGTCTGTTTGCACATTGGGAGAGGATGCCTTACCTTAGAACAGTGATGACGAACTTTTTAGAGCTTTCAGTGATATAAACAACCCATTGTGGCACATGTACCATAGGTTCGCTACCATTACCCTAGAACATGAGCCATTTGCATGTGATGCTTTGAAGATCTGGTGTACTGAAGAGCACAGTACTCAACAAAGAACTGACACAAGTGTGGCAAGCCAGTGCAGAGGGGAGATTGTGGTAGGGGACAACATTGTGGGACCTGGCATAGGTGCCAACCTAGTAGTCTTCTATTCTACAGTCCCATAGGGCTTGCTCTGAATGTGCTTGGAGTCCCTGTGTCATCCCATTCATATCTACTATTCCATGGCTCTGAGGGTTTCAGGAATGAGGTGGGAGGCAGGGTGTTGAGTATTTTCCTTGATAGCCAGAAAACTCCAAAGCCTGGATCAGTTTACATATTTTCCCACAGGGAAATCAGCTCAGAAAGGGGATGTGAACTGCCCATGTCATGAAGTTCAAAGCCCAGCTGGAACCTGCTCTGATCCAGTGTGCACTTCCCCGTCTCTCTAGTGATACATGTGTTACGGTTTTTATCTGGATGTCCCCCAGGAGCTTCAGGTGCTCATTGGCTGGGCTTTTGGAAGAGGACTGGGTCAAGAGAACACTATAACTGACTTGCTTTTAGGAATTGGGGTCTGGTCAAGTGAGGCAGGCAGCTGGGAGAGTGACCTGAAATGTTATTGATATGTATTTGCCAGCTTCGCCCTTCTCTCTCTTCTTTCTGGATGCCATGGTATACAAAACCTTCCTCTACTCTACTCCCCTGCGATGCTGTTCTGCTTGGAGCCAGCTGATCATGGACTAAAAGCATGGGCCAAAATAAAGCTCTCTTCTTCTAAGTTATAGGCATCCTATATTTGTCCCAGGGATGAAAAAGTCACTAAGACAACATGCCAACAGGGAGGACCTGCAGACAGGGATTGCAGAATCACGGGCCTGGGATCAGAGCTCAGGAACTTTCCTCTCTCTGGATTGCCTTCACCTTGCTAGACACAGGAGAAGCCCAACCCATACCAAAAAGTCACCAAAAAGGAATCTCTGCACCCTTCCCCAAGCACCCAAACCCACTGTGCCTGGTGCCTCCCTTGAAATGAAGATCCCACAGCTATGGCCTAAGCCATGTATCTAGACTTGTACTGTGCAAAGGTGGTGAGACACATGTGGCACTGAGCACCTGAAACTTGGCTAGGGAAAATTGGAATGAGCTGCATGCACACCAATACCCTGGCTCTCAAAGACAGTACAAAGGATGTGAAATAACTTGACTTTTTATGTTTATTCATGCTGAAACAATATTTTGGATGCATTGGGTGAAAAAATTACTTAAATTAATTTCACATGGGGGGTTTTTTTTGGTGTTGGGGAGGGTGTGCTAGAGGTTCAACCCAAGGCCTTGCCTAGCCATTTCTTTTTCTTTTTTTGGGGGGGGTGATATCAGGAATTAAACTCAGGACTTCACACTTGTCAGGCAGGCACTGCACTGATGAGCTAAATCTTTAGCCTTCTTTTTTCTTTAATAAAAAAATTGACCGAGGATTTAGCTCAGTGACATAAACTCTGCCTAGCAAGTGACAGGTCATGAGTTCAATCCCCAGTACCACCACCAAATAAAATAAATACATAAAAACAAAGATAAAAAATTGTATTTACTTAGAATCATTTAGAGTGTCAACAGGGTAACTGCAACTTTTCTCCTTTTTTTGCAACTAGCATGATATTCAGTTAATAGCAATTATTTTGTGTAAGCTGCATCAAAGACAACTAAGGACAAAAAAACTACTGTCCTCATATATAACTAATTTGTGCTGTGCACTGACAAGAACCTGCTTTGTAGGGTCTCCCCAGACCCTCCCCATAGCTCAGTGGCACGGGGCCTGCCTGGCAAGCACAAGGTCCTGAGTTTAATTCGCAGTACCAAAACAAAACAAAACAAAACAAACAAACAAAAAAGAACTCGGTTTAACTTTCTGTACCAGTTTATAAACCCCATACTGTATGAGGCAAGGTTAGTGACTATTAAAAATAAGAATAGGACAGGGCTATCTAAAAACACATTCATAGTTTGTTAGCTATCCAAAAAAAGATACTGTATAGTTTAAAAACAAATCTTACACAGCTTATGTTTCAGTATTTTTCTTTAAAAGGAGTAAGTTGTATACAAGGGGCTTAAATGCCTTATAGACAAGAAAAAACCTACACTAGAACCAACTTACTCATCATCATCATCTTCATCCTCTTTATCTTCCTCTTCCTCCTCTTCGCCTGTCCCTTTCCTTCTCCCACACTCAGCCCCAATTAAGCCAGCCCGGTACCCAGCACTTCCCAGCCAGGAATCAGGGTTTCTTCCTCCTTTCCCCTATTCTCAGGCATCCAGGAGGCAAGCTGGCGATCATTTTGCAGCTTTGAAAGGGAAGCGCCTGGGACCCTGAGGCATGGGAAGAGAAGAGCCCTCTAAAGAGAAGGCCAGACAGCAGGTATGCCTCAAAGGCCTCCTTCCTGCTGCAGGCCATGGGGCCAACGTGTCCCAACACTGACAGGCTTCCTAGCACGAGCCAGACCTCACAGAGTGAGGTGCATTTGAGGGAGGGACAGAAGCTTCCACAGGAGGGTGGGAGCTCATCCATCAAGAACTGACAAACAGCAGGGCCATACCCTGCCAGCATGGTTGGCTTCTAAAAGGGTCTTCTGTAGCTCACCACCCCCCAAATCTTACCTCCAAGAATCAAGCACATTCCAGTGGTGGGGGATTAGCGGGATGGCAACCCATCCTGGGTTGCCTCCCCCCTGTTCTCCCACTGCACTGGGAGCTTCCCCCTACCCCCACCCAGGAGGATTTTTGTCCCTGTTTTAAAGCAAATAGCACATATTTTGAGAGACACACACATTTATTACCTTGTTTTCATTTAAGTCAGGGGAGCTGAGTTGCACTGAGAGTGTCCAAGCCTTGCTTATGCCAAGAGCTGGGGCTAGAAACTAGGAAGGCCCCTCAGACACTAGCACAGCCCAGTGCCTGCACCTGGCTTGCCCTCCTGACCCTCAAGAGATGCACAAATTCTGACTAATACACTAGTCTTGACTTCTATGTCACATCATTTTCCAAAATTCCAGTTATCTGAGGTCAACTATAGTTGGAAATTTTCAAAGTGTGGAAATTTTCAGATATAAATATTTATGTTTTAAGTCATTTTTTTACTACATTATGTTGTTATAACTGTAGTTATTGTTTTTCATCTCTTACTGTGCCTAGTTTATAAATAAAAAAATACTTTTTTTTTGGTGCTTGGGATCGAACTCACGACCTTACGCTTGCCAGGGCAGGTGCTTACGTGCTAAGCTAAACCCTCGGCCCTATAAATCTTGTTTTGTTATAAGCTTATATGTATAGGGGAAATCATGGCACAGTATACATAGGTTTCAGTTCCATCTGTAGTTTAAGGCATCTGTATGGTGGGATGGTTGTATTCACTGCCATGGTCTACCAGGTGGGAGCAGGGCATGGACTTCCCCCATCTTTTTCTCTCTGAGGAGATTCCCACAGGGAGCCTGGCATCCTGAAAACAATGGATACCAAGCCTTGGCATTTGTTCAGAGAGGTATCAGAAAAGTCTGTGTTCAAATCCTAATTCAGCCTCCAGCTGACTATTGTCCTTGGCAGGCTACTTGAATTTTATTAATTGGTTAAACGCTTCTAGTGTATTCCTGATATAGTACAAAGCCAACTGGCCTTGCCATTAGAGAACTGGGTTGAACCAGTGGTTGGTTTTTCATCCTTGGGGAAGTAACTTTACTATTCTGACCTTTAGTTTTCTGACAAGTATTTTACAAGGACTAAATGAAATTGCATGTTTGGAAGGACCTGGCATAACACAATGCCTCCATTAGATGGGAATCATCTGTCTGTCTTCTGCTTTCCTATTTCCCTAAGAACTTGCATAGGATAGGCTTGATTACCTAACCACTGTGTAACCATGGTATCTCCCAAATAATGGGCCCCAGACAGGCTCTGTGACAATGCTTGGCTTTTATTTTGTACTGTGGGAAGGCAGAGGTGCATGTTACCTAAGAGCATTAATGCTGCAGCCTGAATTCAAATCTGAGTTCTGCCACTTACTAGATGGGCAGCCCTGGGTAAGCTGTTCAACCTCTCTATGCTTTAACATCCTCATTTGTGAACTGGGTGTAATAACAGCACCTTTCTCAAGGGTTTGTTGGCAGGTTTATGTTTTATTCATATTTATAAAGGGCACATGATAGTGTCGTAGGAGTGTTTTGGTAAATAAAACTTATCTGCTGACTTCCCAGCCAGAGATGGCCTGTTTGGACCTTTTGCCTAACAGAAGAGGACAGTCCTTGTGTCTGTTTTCTTACAGAAAAGCAAGAGTCACCCTCCAGATGGGGATGGGATGTGGGAGGACTTGACTAGGCTCCTGGGTCTTCCCTCCCACTCCACCCATACCCTGGGCCTTGGCCAGGGCTTGCAGCACCTTCCTGGGTGGGGTCCCTTGGGAGTGGAGACGAGGCTGGGCTGGGAGCTGCTCCTCACGCTCAGGAAAGGAACCACAGGCAAGGAATGATCTGTAACCGCCCAGTGGCAGCACAAAGGTGGCGCAGGAGGAGCTTCCTCTGGGAGAGGAAGGGAGAAGGTCAGCAGCCCACATCCGGCCCTGCCTATTCCTCCCAAATGCTGTGGAAAGATGGCCTGGCCTCTCATCATTGCTGGGTGGGGTCCTCTTTCCTTCACACTGGGGCAGGTCCTCTGGTCGCTGGGCACTCACAGGCACTTGATCCCCGATACACACACACACACACACACACACACACACACACACACACACACACTCAGAGACTGCAGGATAAAGCAACCAGTTGATGACTTGGATATTTTTACCTTCTCCTGGGCTGTCTCAGGCTTCAAAATCCCACCATCTAGGTGTACAGTGGCTGTAGAGAATGATGGGGTCCATTGCCCTAGACAGTTTTCCTTCTCTTCCATGGCCACAGATTCGACTCCAGAGCTTATTCTTTGTTTATGTGTGACATCTACAGAAAGAATCAGCCTATGGTTTTACAGTGTCCTTCTAACTGTTGGCCACTCTTGCTGGAGACAGTTATCTCAAGTACTCTTTCACAGAGTGTGAAATAGAATGTGTGGCACAGGCTGGCTAAGCTCATCTCACTAGACCAGTGCAACTTGTCCCTTTATCCAATGTAGAAGCAGGCTTTGGAATATTTGAACACCTGCTCCAATATCCCAGAGCTGATTCTTTATGGTGGGGTCAGGCAGCTCTTGCTCTGTATATTGGGAGGCAGTGCTCCATCCAGGAAAGGAACCCTAAGGAGATGGGAGTGACCCTCCTCAAGGGAGAGGGAGAGTTATGCAGGAGTACCTGGGAAAAGGGGTTTTGCTGAGACCTTTCTGGTAAGGTACAACTTTTCCAGTTGGCTCCAAGTACAGCTAGGTCTGTGTCCAAGTGGAGGCTTCAGAAAGATCTCCTGAATTAAGAACTTTATAGATGATCAGTCCTTTTTGACCTTGATCAAGGCTACAATGAAGAACAGAGGAACAGATGCTGGGACAACATTGCTATAAAAGCTAGTGAGCTCCATCTATTCATCTATCAGTCTATTCATCCATCCATCTGTTGAGTATCCATGATGAGCCAGATTTGGTGTTGGAGACTGGAATTCCATGGAGCAGAAGGCTGTGGTCTTTATTTCCAGTAAGGGAAATAGCATCACTCAGTCCTACCTGAGGTAGCTTAAATAAGAAGGAAATGAAATTATTTCACAAAATAAGAAGGCCAAAGTAGGAAGGCATGTTTATAGCTCAACTGGGGCTCAATAGTATCATTGATATCTCAGGGGTTTTTACTCTTTCTGCCTGACCATCCTCCAAATACCTGCCAGGTCACCTCAGAGTGTCAGTGTGACTGCCACACTTCCACAAACTGCAGGCTAACCTGTAAATAACCGAGGCATGTAAGGAATAATTTCTTGTGATCATTCTTAAGAGAAGAGCTCTAGGGCCAGGGATTTAGCTCAGTGGTATAAGTGCCTGCCTAGAAAACACAAGGTCATGAGTTCAGCTCTTTCCCATGATCCCCTGTAGATTCTCCTTTCAGCTGTCATAGCTAGCTCCATTGCTTGCCTATGCCCAAATTAATCTCGAGAAGGGCAATGGGTTTAACACACCTGGCTTAGGGAGGTCAGAATTTGGCTCTGAGGGAGGTTGGATATCTGACCAAACCAAGGTTTTCTTTATCAAGAAAGGGGATCTGACTATCAAAGTTGGCTACTCAGAGTGTCTGAGGACAACAAAACAAAAGATGGAGTGTGCTGTGCTTGTTCCCTTACCCCAGGTGCAGCTTGGGAAACCCACCCCTGATTTTCTCAGCTCCCTTCTCTGCCTGTTTGTCTTTCTCCTAAACTGACTGCTTGGCCACAAACTGCTCCTTGTTTGTTGACAAAACTTGGCCAAGTGAAAACTTCCAGCTGTAGCAGTTTCTTTCTCTCTCTATCCCAATCTTACATAGCATCGCATTACCCTGAACCCTAAATCTAAAGGGAAAAATAAATTCCAGCATACTGTACTCACTCTGCCTCAACTCACCAACGCCATCCATTTCCTACAAAGTTTACATGAGTTGGGGCTGGGGATTTAGCTCAGTGGCTTAAGCGCCTGCCTGGCAAGCATGAGTTCATGAGTTCGATCCCCAGTACCAAAAAAAAAAAAAAGTTTGCATGAGTAGACATCTATTAGCCTCCATTTCTCATGATCTCTTCCCAATTTACAGCCAAAGACTTTGCTAAGGGGAGAAAAGACACCCAAACCGATGTGCTCCCCCCATGGCCTACCCAGAAGGAAAATGCTTCCAAGAGCTGCTGATGAGATCCATAGTAGGCATAGGAGGAGTCACAGTGAAAATGTCCTGAGAAAGTACCTGACAGCTGGACACTGGAGAGGGAGCCAAAGAATTTGTGGCAAATGACTAAACCCTCACTCAGTTGCCTTCAGTGTGAAGAGACACCATAATGTGATATAGTCCTTAGGGATCTGGCATAGGAAGCCTAGAGAACCTTTCCATGATGCCTTCTGCTCTAGATCCAAAATCAAGGCCTCTTCTCAGAGCTATGGGCTCTGAAACAGGCCTTGCCTGTCCCTGCGGTTTACTTGTCTTGCTTCCTGGCAGCCTTAGCTGCAGCTACACTGGCCTTGCTGTGCGTTAGATGTGCAGGCTCATCCATGCTTGGGTTCCCTCTACCTCAATGGCCTTTCTCCTCTCTTAGCTCAAAAGCCAGTTTTTCAGACATATGTTCCATGGATATCTATATGGGGTAGTCTTGCACTTTTACTCTCATTGCTGCATAACTGATTTATCTCTTTGTTATCTCTTCCCCCAAAGAATGTAAGTTCCATTTTAGGTAAGACTTTGTGCTGTTTTGATCCCCACTCAGTCTTAGAGCCCAGAGCACAGAGCTCAACGTGTTGATAGTGTTCAATTCTGAATAAGTGATCTGTATCACCAGCCCAGGTCATGTGTCTGGGATGAGATACGAAGAAAAAATGCATACACCTGCTTCCAACCTTTCTGATAGAGGTTAGTTGGAATGGCAGCCTCACCACCCTGCCATGTCCTGCAAAGACAAACATACTGGGATGAGTTGGCCTAAAGAAGCTGCTATAGACTGTCTTATACAGGATCTCCCCTTTCCTTCTTCCTTATCTTCATACTCACAGGGTGATTATACTTCCAGAGGGCTTGAAAAGGAGTGATTGTTGGGTGGAGATTGTGATACTATAATGCTATCTGGTTACTATTATATCTAATAATAACAATCCCTACACACACCCAAGGGACCAGGCACTGTACTGTGGGGATAACACACAGATCACACAGAGGAAGACTGCCTCCCATGGAGGTTGAGTGACTTGTTCAAGGTCCCTCAACTAGCAGGGGAATAAGTTGAGTTTGTGAACTCATACTGGAAATCCCATGCCCTTAACCACTTCACTAGACCCCTACCTACCTCCGATGTGGGGTCACTGTAAGAATTATATGAGAGGCTGGCAGAAGCCATGTGGTCTTAGGAGGAGAAACAAGATGCTCGTTTGTCCTTCCTGTGAGCTGGCAGAAACCATGTGGGTCCTGGGAGGAGAAACAAGTAAATAGTTTACCTTTCCCATGAGTGACCAGCACATGGGCTGGGAGACAAGAACACCCCCTCTCCCAGTTGTTAGCAACTGAGGTACAAAAAAGTTTAATGTTTGTATTGTTTTATTGACTTTGCAGGCCTAGAGCTAGTAGTCTGAGCATCTATGGTGAGGATAACAATATGCAATACAGAAAATATGGGGAATTTCCTCAGTCTTTTTTTTGAAATCCAATATTGTTCTCACTGTTTTGTTCTGTTTTATTCAATGTTCTTTTTTGATTGGTTTTATTCTGTTCTGTTTTGTTTGATTTCATTATGTCTGATATAATAAAATTTTGAAGCAATTTTGAAGATGAAAGAGGCATCTTGGTAGCCATTATTAATTTATTATCATCCTGTTTCAAAGTGCTGTATCACTTTCACTGTTTTGTTTTGATTGGCTTTATTCTGTTTTATTTTGTTTGGTTTTATTCTCTTTTTTAAAAAAAGAATTATATGAGATAACAATTTGCCCACCTAATATGGGTTCTAGCATGTTCCATGTAACTTTTTTATTGAGATATAATTGACACATAGTAAAAAAGTTCACTGTTTCAAACTATACAACTCAGTGGGTTATATTCACAGAGTTGTGTGATGATCATCACTAATTCATTACCTTCTTCTATAACTCATACATAATTACTTCCATTCTCTCCTCTCCCTAGTCCCAGCCAACCATTAAGATATTTTCGGTCTCTGGATCATCTGGGTACTAGTAACCCTATGGCATGAGTTCAGTTTTCTGTCACTAAGTAACCTCAAAGTTGTAGATGTTAGCCAGAGTTGGGCAGAGGAGAAAAGCGAAGCTCAGCCAGAGTCTGCCCCATCTTCCTGAGTTATAGCAGAGACTTGCGCATATTCCAGTAGGTTCAGCACAGCTCTCTCTCTTCTTAAGTTTTGTCTTTGTCTGGCAGCTTCTGGCAGCCACCATGTGGGTACTGTACAGTGCCCCCAGGAACCTCTACTAGAATCACAATCTGGAGCATTTTACTTGAAACTGCAAAGACCCGAAAGTGGTTGTCCAGGACACTTCTCCTTGCTTAGACCCTGGTAGGAAAGAGGTGTCCAGGTCAATGTTAGATGTCTCTATCTCTGCACATTCCCCTCCCAACTGGACACTGGACTCGAGGAGGAACATGAGACACTGAGTGGCAAGTGCTGCCTTATAGTGGGAAGAAAGTCACCAGAAGGGCGCATGCAATCTGAGGATGGGGGAAACAAAGGAAGAGCAGAGGTGACCATAATGGAGACTGACTAACTCCTGATGCAGGCACCAACCTAACCTTCTTTATCCCCAGAGAGAGCCATTTCTATCTTCACGAGTTCTCTCTGAGAACCTGCTAGCATGAGGCTGCAACCCCTCAAAAGGTCAAGCTCTGCCTCTGCCAGCCCTGCCCCCCAGTCCTCAGGTGGCCACAGCTGTGTCAGGGCTTCTCTAGGGCCAGATGCCTTCAAATAAAGCAGGAATTTAGGAGGAGCAGAAACCATTTTTCTGTACCTACCATTTACCAGTAACTCCTCTGCAAAATGGGAATTACAGGACCTATATATAAAGTTGTACTGAGAACTGGACAAACCCACTGTTTGGAAAATAAAATCTAGGGAAGTCACCACCTATCTGAACTCCTGCAAAACAGGCTTGTCGAGAGAATCAAGGGCATTGATAACGGCAATGGCCAGGCCAGGCCCTGTGCCGAGCACTTTAGGTGCATCAGCACACTTAATCCTCACAACAGCACGTAAAATAGACACAACTTGATTATCCTCGCTTCATGGATGAGGGAGCTGTGTGTGGCACTGAGAGGTTCAATTCCTTGTAACACAGATGAAGAGGCCATGGTTTGACTGGGGCAACCCAGTTTCCAAACTTGCATGGTTAAGCCCGAGGCTGCAACTCCTTCCCGGCTGAGTTATTTGAAAGCACTTTGTAAGGCAGGAGGCTCCATGTACCAGTTAGTTATTATAAGTCATTGATTGGGCGGGGGAGAGAGATCCCAGCCAGCAGCCTCTGAAATGACCGGTGGCTGAACCCAGGCTGGGCTTCTTGGCCTGGGACCAGGGCGATGCCTGGGGACGGATGGCCCCATGTCCTCTTGGCCTGCCCCCATGGAAACCTAAGGCCATCTTCCAGTGGGTTCCGCTGAGGTGCAGGCAGGGGTTACTGTGGAGGAAGGTGGGGTCTGGCAGGTCCAGGCAGGTCTGCTTTGCCGAGGCCATGCACTTATGGTAGCTGGGACACCCCAGACCAGCCGGCCAGCACGTCCTGAGCACAGGTCCCTGCCCGGGAGGCCCAGCTAATGACCCTGCACATTCCGGTCTGCATGGGCCAAGAATTGGCTGAAGGCAGGCCCATTAGCTGGAATCCTCCCAATGCTCACACATCAGAATGGAGAGGGGAGAAGGCAAAAGTTGAAAAAGAGCTAATTATCGCTTTTATCAGAGCGGGTGGGTTGATGGGTCCAGCCCCAGGGCACCTGGGGCTGCATTAAAGATTAAACGCCAAGTTGGGGGAGTGGGGTTTGTCATTCCACAGGAGGGAGGCCGGCAGCCAGCCCCACAGAGTCTTGGTGGCTTGCGGCAGCCTTAGATCTGTCAGCCGAGCCCTCTGTCCCAGAGCCCACCACAGCTACATTCCACCAGGGAACCCCTGCAGCACCCAGCCATTCTGCCCACCACAGGAGTGAGGGCGGATGAAGTCCAAATTTCCTCCCTCAAGAGATGCAGGGCAGGGCAAGTCTAATTACTCAATTGGTAGGTTTCCTGGCACCTGTCCTGGGGGACTTAATGACTCCTGCAGATCACCTAGTGACCTTGTGTGTGAGACCCATAGAGGAAGTATATGAGGTCTGGCAAGGTCTCAAGGTCAGGTTGTCTGACCCTCCCTGTCATTGCCAGGCACAGGCCCAAGGTCCAGAGAAGGGAAAACTTCAGTCAGTCACACTATCTGTTCAGTCCTATGAGGCTATAAATCTTTAGAGGATAGGGCTGCATCTTTGGTGCTTAACTTTATACTTATTATGGTAAGGTTAGAGAACTGGAGTAATGGATGAAGAGAAATCAAGGCAGAATAACTTCATTATTCCATTGCAAGTCATTAGTTTTGGACATATTGGTTGTTCAGTGAGTGAGTGCTGGTTGATACTTAAGAGGGCAGAATGGGCATTTTCCAAATCTTGGGAGCTAATTTACTCACCATGGAGAATGGATGGAGGTGCGCATCATGGTCTTATTGGGTCAAACCAAGGTATGGGTTGGGGCTGGGTTGCTGTTGTAGTCAGGGATTGTGAGGAGAACAATTAGAATCAGGACATGGAGTTCATAATATTGTTTTATGGTGGTCACCCAGAGTTAACACAAGACAGTGCAGGAAATCTATCCACAACACTAAAGACATAAAGTATTTAGCCAAGGGCCTGAATTCCACAGCAATGTCCCACATGAGTCCAGATGAAGACCCAGAGCTCATGACATGCCTCCCACGAGTCCAGCTGGAAATCTAGAGCCCACGAGAAGGACTCACGCCAGTCTCTTTTATGGATCCATGCTGAGAGGGCCCAGAGGTCAGCAGTGGAAGCTAGAAAGTCTATGCCAGCAGGGTGAAGGAGCTGTGCTGGTACGTTGAGGGTTCTAGTCACACTCACAACAAAGACCAGGACTGCCCTGAAAAGCACCACAGCCATCCTCAGTGACACAGAGGCCCTGAGCCCCTCCGACGACAAGCACAGTCGAGTACATGCCAGGAAGCCAGCATGACGAGTTCATCCTGGAGACCAAGCGGCACACGTCTTCCTCTCTGGAGCCTGGAAGCAATGTTCGATATGAGGACCAGAGCTCCTCCAGGAAAACCAGTGGCTTAAACAGCAATACGTAGGAGAACCCACAATGCCTCAACACTTCAACACATAGCTTCTCCTTCTCCATGTCTCTATTTATGCTGGCAACTTTCCTCAGATGGGACATCTACACGCAGCACCATGGTGATTTAATTCCACTGGTGTTAAGTTGACCTCCAGTTTTTAATCCATAACAGTTGCTGAATGCCACAAACGGACTGACATTAAGAAAGTGGTGTCAAGCCTAGCAGCTGTGCTAGTCCAGATGTATTAGGAGTCTTGTTTTTGTCTTAATAAAGATGTGCATTAAACCATCTCTACCTCCACAGAGACACTCGAAGCACAATGCATACAGCCCCTCTAGGAGTTAACAGTTCCTGCCTAGCCAATTTATCCCTCCTAAGGGTCTGCCTTTTTTGCCAGCAGGATGAGTTGGGTTCCTTGCTTCTTTGTCTTGCTAACTGTCATACCAGTCTCTCTAGAAGCCTATAGAAACCAGAGCTTTTTCAGTTTGGTTTCTTTAGACTTCCAGTCTCAGCTCAGAATTTGATGGTTGTTGTCACCTCTTCTTATAGTGAGGAGATCCCACAAATGACATGCTTATAAGGGCCTGCCTAAGTCAAGGAGCCATTGACCTAACCTGTCCTGTTCACATACGCTGTCCCAGAGGCATACACTCTTCAACCGCAAGGACCATAAAAGCCCTACGCTGAAACTGTATCGGTCACATAGGTAGTTGGAGAAGGCAGCCAGCATGATGCTAGGAAAGGTTTTAATATAGTAACCTGTTTCTAATAATCAAATCCTTTTAGGAAAAATCAGGGAGTCCTGGACTACAGAACTATAGTCCAGCACCTATAGTTCTCCAGTCTTTTTATTACTTGTGTGAGTATTCGGTTATGTATATATCATATATATCATCTACTGGACTGTAAACTTCATGAAAACTTTCCTTCATCCATGAACCGCAGCACCTGGCCTACCACAGCAGGACTAAATAAGTAATTATTGAAGGTAAGTATTTAAGGGGGGTAGGGAGAGAAGGAAGGATACAGAGAGGGAAGAAGGAAGGACAAAAGAGAAGAGCTTTTTTCAAGAGTTGAGGTGGATAAGAGCCAGGATTAGTCTACAAGGAACTCACAACCAAGTGTGGGAAGTGAGAGGGAGGTGGACAGACAGGTGCCTGCCATGCAGGGTGGTCAGTGCAGGCATAAGGGAGAACCAATCTGATGGCAGAAGATCAAACAAGGGTGTGAGTCTGTCTTGGGAGAGTTGAGACGTCTTTTATGGTTGGATCTCAAAGACTGGGCAGGAGTCAGATGGACAAAGAGAGGAAAATCATTCTTGGCAGGACTAGCACAACCAAAAGCACAGAGATGTCACTTGTAGCCAGGGCTAGGGACCTTGAGAGGCATGAGAGATAAAGGTCTGGAAGGTGGCTGCATAGTGGGGAGCTGAGAAGCTGGGAGCCAACAGCTAAGGTTTTTAAGCAGGCGTGTCACATGTCCAGCCACCAACAGTGAAAGAGAATTTGAAGCTCTGCAGGGTGACAGTCACATCACTAGAAACAGAAACCAGCCAGCCATGGTGGCACACACCTGTAATCCCAGTACTTAGGTGGTTGAGGTAGGAAGATCACCATGAATTCGAGACCAGCCTGGGTTACACAAGTGAATTCAAGGTCAGCCTGCACTACACAGTGAGAGCCTGCCTCAAAAACAAACAAACAAACAAACAGAAAACATTTAGTTCGAAGATGCTGAAGCCCCTGCAGAGAATGATTCTCTGAACGGACGAGCAGAGGACAGAGAAAGACTAGCCCTGGTGGCAGGGTGAGACTGGGCCCCTACGAGGACATTTCTGGATGGAAGACAGGCCAGAGACAGGAACATACCTCCTGGTGGGCGAAGTTCCTACCGTACACTGACACCCTCCTGGCTGAACTGATGGGCCAGGGCAGGGAAGGTTTGAGGGACCTGTACGAAGGGCCCTTTGCTGTCTCCCTTCTAGCTGTGTGACCTTGGGTAAGGCAGTGCATGTCCATGTGCTTCAGTTTCCTTTCCTGTGAAGTAGTGGTAGGAGTGTCCACCTCAGGGGGTTGTGGTGGAAATTCATCAGGACACAAAGTCCTCAGTGCAAGGACCTTCTGAAAACACTTATTAACATAATGATCATCATCCTCTGGCCCTTCCATTCCCCATGCTCCCACTTTTTTCTCTTCCTGTGAGCTTTACCCAGAGTGCCTGAGGGACCCTATGGTTGGTGAGATCCTTGAAACTTGAACCTAAGGAAGGCAGTTTTGTGGCAAGATCTGAGAAGGGTCACCATGGCTGATGTCTGAAAGAGATCAACCATTGGCTGCAGGAGTCGGATCCCAGCTCAAGGGCTGGGCCAGCAGTTTCGAAAGGACTCTCACCGAATGCAGAAGTCTACAATCCTGGGACTCATTTCAGAAAAGAGGACCGAAACACAGTTCCCGCTGGGGTGTGATCTGTCCTGTGACACTGGGGTACTCCACAGCAACGATGCAGAGATTCAAGAGGTCCTATTCCCTGCTCTCAGGGTGTCAGCTCCTGCCGGCAGCAGCCATGGAAGGCTGTTCCTTTTTGTGCCCCCAAATCTGTCTTCTCTCATCAGCAGGAATCCAGGAAAGCCCACCAGGGGACCTCACAGACACACATTCTTCCTCCCCAAGCACCCTCCAGCTGGGCAGCCCTTGGCCTTCATGGAGTACTTCAGGCAGAGATGGGAAACCACAAAAATGTTAAGCTGAGATGAAGGAACGTAATGGGCTCTAATCTGAACTGACAGCAGCATTATTAGCCAGTAAAGGGCCCGCAGGAGCAGCAGGGATAGGGTGGGAGGGAAGAGAAGCGAGGAGGAGGGAAGAAGGACAAAGAGATACAGAGCAGACCTGTGTAGGGCAAGGCTTCCAAAGTGGAGCAGCATGAGAAGGGCTGCCAGTGATCACAGCGATGGCCATGATTAATGGCAGCTGATGCTTGTTTACAGCAGATGAACAAGGCACTGTTGGAAGCTCCTGATTATCAAATGCAATGTTCTTAAGTTAGGTATTAATACCGCCATCTCCACTTTACTGGTGGTTTAAGAATTAAGCACAGAGAGGTTCATCAATAAAGAATCCCAATCCAGGTAGCAAGGCGGGGGGGCGGGTTATTCCTGGAAGCTCCCTTTAGCACTCTATAAGGCAAAGGTTTTTCTTAGAAGTCAAAGGGATGCAGTTAACCCTTTCAAGATAAAGAAGGGTCAGGGGCTGCATAGCAGAGAAGGAAGGACTGTTTGGAGCCCTGACCACAAGGCTGCAGGCCCTGACCACTATTACCTGGCTGGTGCCCACCAATGCCAGGATGGATCTGTGGGTTAAGACACAAATTTCACTGTCTTCCAAGAGAAAGAGGAGGGACATAATCGCCAGCTCTTCCTGCTGGGTAAGGTATTCACAGCCCAGACGTCCTGATGCAAAGGGACAGGATCCAAAGGGTGTCCTTTGAGGAAGTGACACCCTCCTACCCAGTCCTGTATTTACACCTAGTCAGCTTCTGACACTTTAGTCTGCCTGGAAATTGGATTTTCAGAACATCAGGGTTCAAAAACTAGGCCACAGATCCATTCTAGATGTGGTTAATGGGTCTGAAGTAATGGTTCTCTTCTCACTGTGAGGAAAAGCCAAGCAGGCAAGTACAGACATCTTGAGATGGGAGAGCAGGAAGCGACTGAGAGGCCACCTGGGGCAGAAGCCTGACGGTGAGGCCTTGTGAAGGCCGCTGAACCTTTCCACGCCTCATTTTCTCATCTATAAAATGGGGGTAGTGATTGCAGGGCCTTGCTCCTGGCACAGTGGTTGTGAGGACAGGGAGTTAATCCATGCAGAACATCTGGCACATCACTAGTGCTAATGAGCTTTGGTTCACCTTACTGTAGACACCACACTGCCTTGGACCTGTGGGAGGATGTGCTCTGTCCCTTTTCAGGTTTCTTGGTCTATGACAGGAGATGAACCCTCAGACCCTCTGTGGTTGGTTTTGGTCCTACATTTGACAAGGCACTGCCAGAGAAGCACAGACCCCCTGAACAGGACACCAGGAGCTTCAACTTTCTCTATCTCCCTGTACCTAGCACCAGCTTGGTGGAAACTGTAAGATGCTGCAGGAGAGTTGGGAGTTCTAGTCACCCTGGGACACTCATGGACCAGGAATCTATCAGTGGAGTCAGAGGCAACATTAGGGTTCTCTCTCCCTAGGCCCTGCTCATGACAGCAAACAGGATAGAGGAATGGTGACGGCCATGGTCACTATACACGAAGCACATTCTACTGTATATAAAAGGTACTTTCCAGGGAAGCCCTCTAATTCCCCCAGCAACCCTGCAAGGTTGGTTTCATCATCTCTTGGCATAACCTCCCCCCTTATTGCCCCCCCTTTCTATAAGCACACTCAACTTTGCCTTTGTTAACAATTATTACGCTTCAGCTGGGGACATAACTCAGTGGCACAACGACTGCCTGGTAATGGCGAGGTTGTGAGTTCAATCCCTGGTACCACAAAAAGAAACAAAATAAAACAAGACAAAACAAAACAAAAAAACGCAGACAAATCATACTTTATCTGCATTCTGTTTTTTTAGGTATTTATTTTGGGAATGTAATACACTCACATGGTTCAGAATGGAAAAGCAATGACAAGAGACACACTGAAAAGCCCTCCTGCTTTCCCACCTCGGTTCCCCAGTCACTGAGTTTTCTTGCCCCAGGGAGTAGGTGGCCAGTTTCATCACACAGAGTGGTAAGGCTTTGTTTATCAGTCTCTGTCCTTCAGGAGCAGGACTGTGCCCGCCTCATTAACTACTTCACCCCAGGACACAGCGCGGTGCCTGGCATATGACAGGAGTGCTGTGCGTGCAGTTTGTCTGTCCATCCATGTATCCATCCAAGAGACTTATTCAGAGAGATATCAATATATGGATTTGTTTTTAAATGAAGGAGGCTCCAAGAAGAAAAGTGATTTGCTGGCTTGGTTCTTCCTAATTCCCAAAACCATGTTCACTGGGGACTCTGTTTATCTATTAATGACCATCTGTGCCTTCTTTGGACGCTTGACCATTCTCTATGAACTAAATTCTGATTTCATTTTTCAAGTGTAATTTTTAACTTTTTAAAAATTTTACCTGTACGTTTGCATCTTGGGGAGTGGGTTCGTGTATAAACTACAGCTTGTTTCTTTTGTTAATCCCTCCCCCTTTCTGCCCTCCTCCTGTAATTCCCTTATCCTGATTTTCATTGTTGTTGATATTATTAATCTTAGCTCATGTTATGACACATACTGTTTACATTCATTGAGGTTATTAGGTTCCTGTGCGTGGCATATCTCTTTATTCTACTTATTTCCCCCTCCCCTCTTCCTTACCTCTCACCCTTGTTGCCTTGGAACCCTTCCCTATTGCAAGAGAACATTCCCTTTGTCCCCTTCTTTTCTTGTTGTTGTTGTTTTTTGAGACAAAGTCTCACTATGTAGTTCAGGCTGACCTCGAACTCACAGCAATCCTCCTGCCTCAGTCTCTCGCGTGCTGGGATTACATGTGTGCACCACCATGGCCGGCTCTAGTACAATTGTTAAGTGGGAACATACAACGGACCTTCTTTAAGCACCACAGAGAGAAGAGCTGTGGGTCAGAAATGGAGCATCACCTCACAGAAAGTCCCATTGTGTCTCCCAACCCTCACCCCATGCCACAGCATCACAGTGATGCAGTGCTGAGGGTGTTACTACTGACCTGTGCCCCTACTCCCCACAGACCTCCCGTTACTCCTCTGCAAATGCCATGGGCCTCCTCTGCTCTGATCTTGGATGTCTTCGCTGGTTTAACTCTCTCCCCTCTGGTGCTGCTCTCTGCCAGCAGTGGAATGAGATGACAGCTGTGGAAGGATTTGGATTAAAGCTGATACTCAGTGCCAGTATAATCAACGCAGGTGAACACAGCCAACCTGGCCATGTACCTAGTTCTGGCCCAATCCAAGGGACACGTACACAGAGCTTTGGGTCCTCAGAAGAGCTGGAAGGAGAGGTGGGAAGGGGCAGCTATCCCTGGGGGAGCCAGTCGAGCTGAGAGGAGGGAAGGCCCATGTGTCTTCTTCGGGTCAGGGGCCCAGCAGGCCACTTTCCAGAGGGTCAGCTGGTTCCTCCTGTGGGAGATACAGGTTCAGGCTTCCACACAGCCTTATTCCTGGAAGTCAAGGCAACCAGGACTTCTGGGAGCCAGAAAAGGGTGGTGGTAGAGAGTGAAGGGAAGGAAAGGGAGGAGAAAAAAGGGCAGGAGCCTGGGAAGTGAGGAGCCAGAGTGTCCGAAAGGGACGAGGTGTCAGCTGCAACAGGAAGCCTGCTATGGCTGGACACTGCTGGAGAGGGAAATGGGGACAGGGAGAGAATATGGAGAATAAGACTCACAAGATGATTTATGCATTTGTCTTTCCATTCATTCATCCAGCAACACAGTGGTTATCAATATTGAGAGACAATTGCTAACTGAGGTGAAGACAAAAAGAAGACAAAAGAAATGTAGGAGTGGCCAAAAAGCTATCTGAGTTGCAGTGTGGATATTGTAGGAGTCAGCCACTTTCATTGCAGATGTTTAAACCAGACACGCAGCAAATACAGAAGCAAGTGGCTCCTAGTACTCCCCACCTCTGTGGCTTGTCTCTTCTCAGACCTCTGAATCCCATTCAACTTACTGATATCACTGTGTTGAGTCCTAAGCCTGTGCTACACATACTGTGTGACCTCAGGTAAGTTATCTAACCTCTCTGATCGCCAGTGTTCTCAGCAGGAAAGTAGGAACGATACCAACTTGGAGAGTTGTCATGACATGCAAACGTAACAGTGCCTGAGAGGGGGACTTTGCCAAGTGCCTGGCACCTGTGTTGAATGTGCTCAAAGCAACTTCTGTTGCTGTTGTCAATAGCAGCAGTAGTAAGTTCTTTTACCAAACCTCAGGCCTCTGTCTTCAGGCTAGAGAGGAGAACAGAGGCCATTCCCAGCATCCCCCATCCCTGGCCTCCAGCCCTTAGGGAAACATGAGAAGCAGAGTTTGAGGAGCTCATGTGTGCCCCCCACACCCCTTAATCCTTCCTGAACTTGGAGGTGGGGTGGGGTGGGGGGCGGCACTGCTGCCACACCTGCACGCTCTGACATCTCCTGCCTCTGGGCAGAGAAAGCAATTTCAGAAATGACATGTTGCCAACAAGCAGAGATCAGCTTGTGAATTAAAATGTGTCCACGTCAGGTGACCCCAGGCTTGGGGGCTGGCTGCATGAAGACAGCTGAGATTAGAGGCTGTCAGCTGCAGGAGGGGCCATGCAGGAAGGGGTGGCAGACTGGGACTATCATTGCTCCCCAGGCCTTTGGCCACCCTGGACTTGTTTGGGGGGGGGTGGGAATTCAATCCATGGGTCAGGTCTGCCATGGGTCTGACTGGCCTCCATCGCTCAACTGGCCACTCTCCATAGTGGAGCTGGTGGGGGGTCCAGCATGGCTCCCCTGAGTGGCTCTAGCATAAACACACTAATGGCCCTGAGAGATCCAGGGAGGAATGTGGGCCCCATATCCCCTGGGGACTGGGGCTCGGAATAGGGCAACCAGACACCCAAGACATAGCCAGCTCCTGCTCTGCAGGTATGCAGGAAAGAGAGAAAAGGAGAGGGCGGGAGGTGAAAGGAGGAGGAAGGAGAACCCCAGGATGAGGAAAGAGCTCAGCAGCCATACCGAATTCTGGCTCCTCCCTGGTCCCCCAGGCCTTGAAGGCCCTGCTCTTCAGTCCTAGGGAAGAGGCAGGAAGACGCTATTGCATCTGCAATCCAGCTATTTTCTCAGGCCCTGGACATGGCACAGAACCACTCTTGAGTTCAGTTTCATGAAATGGAGATCACAGCTGTATGTACCCATAGGGCTGCCACCCTGATTAGTTAACAAGGAAATAGCCTGACGTAGGAGTTCCCCAGGCAATTGGACTCACACAGTGACATCTCTGAGTGCTGTGATCCCACATTCTAGTGATCTCTTTCCTCATCTGTGACCTCGCTGAAGGCCAGCCTGGGTCTCATTGCTATGCCACCCCAGCACTCTGTCACACTTCCAACACACCTTCGGTGATTCATCACGTGGCTGCATGGGTAGTTACATGAAGGGACCCTGGGTGAGAGTTGGTAATGAACTAAGGAAGGATCCCACCTGCTTTCCCCTTCCTGAATGTCCCCATGCTGTCTCGGGTCCTTGCTCTAGCCTTTTACAGCCTTTCTCTAGAACTGGGCTGTAAAACCCTAGGCTCTAGAACTAGGCTGTGCTTGGTGTTGAGATGGCAGCCATATTCACCCACCTCGAATTTGGGCACATGGAGAGATTATTGTTTATGTCCTCAGGTATCTGAGGAGCAGAAGAATTGACCTTAGGGCCATCTTAGTAGCTCCAGGACTCTGAGTCACTATAGTCACACTCCACAGAACCCAGCATATGGCAAAAACTATAATAGGGCCAGTAGGGATGAGGTCCTCTAGTGGGGTAAGGAGGGAGATGGGCTCAAGATGATAGAGAACAAATCTGACTCATGACAGGAAATCTTTAAGACAGGAAATGTCTCCCACCCCCAATGTCTTCCCCACCTGTTTCAGGAATCTCACCGGGAGAAGACAATCTCTTCAGCCCCTGCTAAGAGCAAAATCATCAGAGAAGCAACCTAGAAATTGGAGAAGATTCCACAGGGCAGTGGATGAGAGCTCAGACATGAGAAAGGCCTAAGTTTGAATCTTGACTCTGCCACTCACTCAGGAAATATTTTAAGCTCCTTGAACCTCAGTTTCTTTGTCTGAAAAATGGGAGTTACAAATCTTACTGTGCAGAGTGTTTGTGAAGATAAAAAGGAATTCCACAGGGCTGGGGAAGAAAAGAAAGCTCAACTCCATAGAAGAATGTCAACTAACAAAGAAAAGGGATGATGGAAATAGACAATCACTACTTTGGATCGATTTGGGCAAGAGTCACTAGTGGGTGCTGCAACTATGGGATAAAACAGAATATTCCCAGAGTCTCAAAGCACTACCCAGGGGATGAGTCATGGGCCACGAAGGGAAAAGGGTGACTCTCCACTGGGACAATCTGGAAGAAACCACCTTAACCAAGCAATGAAATCCAAGATCATCAAAGAGAGGACGAAGTGACATCCAGTGGCTCCTGGCCGTGTATATGCATGGCTAGGGACACTCAGGCAGCTTCTTGAAATTTTGGGAAACAATCAGACCAGCCTCAGTTGAGAGATGTTCCATAAGACATCCGCCTGGAACTCTTCCAACTACCAATATCATGGAAGTAAAGAGAGTCTACTCTGGACTACAGTGGAGACATGACAATCCTGTCTCCAGTGGAGACATGAATGCAATACCTGATTCTTACAGGAATCCTGGACCAAGGGGGGAAATATCATAAAGGACATTTAAAAAAAATTTTTTTTTGAGATAGGGCCTCATTGTGTAGTTTAGGCTGGCCTTGAAATCACTACTCATAGTGAACCCAGGCTGGCCTCTAACTCACAGTGATCCTCCTGCCTCAGCCTCTCAAGTGCTGGGTTTACACCATGCTTAGGTCGTAAAGAAAGTTTTGAGGGTGAATTGGGCAAGTATGAAGATGGGTGGTATTGCAGATAACCCTGCATCAATGTTAAAACTCCAGGATGTTGTTTTTAGGTGATCTGTGATAAGTACTGAATTGCCAGTGTCTGTAAAGTTCTCATAAGTGGTCCAACAAAATAAATATGGAGAGAGAGATCCTGTGTGTCCAAATATGGCTAAATGCTTTTTAAAGGGGATACCATGGGTAGAAACCGACCTAGTGATTGTCTCAACAAGCCCAGATCCCCCAGGAAGAGTGGCAGCTTGAGCGGCTGATGGTGGAGATGCCCGAGGGCCTGTTTGAGAACCGGTTTACAGGCAGTAGCAGGAAAACTCCAACAGGCGGGGGAGGCTGAAGGTGGTGTAGGGTAGAAATATCAAAGCGGGCAAAAGACCTGGGCCTGCTTGCCGGCAGCGTGGCCTTTAGTTCGTTACCTGATCATCCCATGCCACAGCCACCTATATCTATGAAAGGGGAAAAGGCTGCACCACGTGTGAGGTTCAAGGTAAAAAACATCCATTGGTGAGGTGAAAACTGCTGCCACTTGTGGCGTTGAGTGTCTATCATCGCTCAGAGCCAGCTGGAGTCCGGGTCCAGGGACACTGGGCCCCGGAAATATGTTAGAACTGGGATGAAGGGGGGAAAGAAGGTGCCCCCAGGGCAGCTTCCCTTCCTGAGAACCTGAGGTAAGTTAATGTGGCCTCCAGTAGGACTGTAGAGCTGGGGACGGAGCAACTGTGGGCTGAGAAATAAGCACTGTCTGGCATCCTTTCTTCAGAAAAGGGTCCCCTGCTTCAGATCTCTAGAAGCTGTGGCTTCCCAGAGCATGCTGGGAAGGCAGTGTGGCAGAAAGGATTTGGCGGTTGACATGGAAATGGCCTAGACCGTTGCATGCCATGCACCTTGTTTCTCCTGCCAGACCCCAAGTCTCTAAAGGCTCCTGCTTTGCCTCACCCTACCTCCACCCATCCCAAATTACTGGTCTCTGGGTGAGGGCTCTAGAAATACTTGTCAATTCCAGGGGAAACCCAGGTTTCAGTCTGATCCTGATGCATCACCTGAGATAGATTACATCCTTTCTCAGGCCTCAGTTTACCCAGAATCCATAGAGTGACCTCTCCCTGCCTTACCTGCACCTGAGGAGACACAGCAATGTAGAGAGGAAAGAACTCACACTTCGGAATCCAGGAGATCTGTGTTTCAGTCCTGGAGCTTCTGCTTGCTAGTGGCAATTAGGAGCCTTCTTGTCTTTCCTTAGCCATTCTAGGTGGCAGTGTCATGTGCAGGGTCATTGCAATAAGTCAACACAAAATAAGTACAGATAACTCGCATGTATTTTTATTGGTTAATTGTCTTTCCACCACCAGGATGTCAGCCCCACTTGATCTTACACATTGCTGTACCCCAGCACCCAGGAGGGTGCCTGGCATTCAGTAGGAACATCATAAATAATCATGGGTGGGTTAGTGGGTACTTAACAAATGATAGCTACCTTTGTCATTCTAAAGTGTGCTTGGACAAAAAGCAATGGAACTTCACGGTTGTTGGGAAAAGAAACTATAAAACAGAAAATAAACTTCAGGGTTAGCATGGGTCTATCTGTCCATCTGTCTGCCAGGCAATAGAGGATTCCAGGGCACATGGGGTTAAACAGAGAAGGAGGCAGACTCTGTGTGCCCCTGACAGCCCTGCAAGCACATCCATAAATGTGGGGGGCTGAGGCAGGGGACATTTGGTAAATTGGAGAACCCCCATGCATCCTGTCCCTTGCACTGGCTTACTGTAGCCAGTTGGGAATGAAGGCCCGGTTTATCAGTGGGGCTGATTTTTCAAGGAAAATAAACCCCACAGAAATCCAGTGGGAAACAATAAATCTTAAAAGGGAAAATTTCAAATGAAAGCAAATAAAACTCCTCTGGAGGGGCTTAGTGAGGTAGCCCACTTTCTTGGGCAATGTGACAGAAGAACCCTCTAGAATGACCTCCGTGGATCTCGCCAGATCTCACAGGCACTTCTAGTCCCAGAAACATGGCAATCCATTTGGAAATGCTGATACGCCACGCAGAATTGAAAGGCGGGAATCACGCAGTGAGGAAAGAAGCCACTTCCCTGAGTTCCTGGGCTGGGGCTCCCAGGCCCAAGGTAAGTCAGCTCCCCCAGTGCCAGGTCCATGTAGACCTTCAGCAAATATCCAGGGAACAATTCCCTGCTGTGTGACTTTGAGTACAGACCTCCATCTCCGGGCCTCAGCTCAAAGATGGGCACAGCAATGCAGCCCCAACCACTTCCTAAAGGTAACGGAGAAATTAAGTGATTAAAGAGATAAAAATGTTTCTGGAAAAGGAAAGTGCTTTACAAATGCCGAGTGTGGTCATCCATGTTTTCATTATTATTATGAGCGAAATACTTTGGACAGAGCTAAAGAAGGGGGCCTGGAACCCAGAGGAGCAAAGACTACAAAGACTTCACAAGGAGGATCCAGATCAAGCCAGCAGCACACATCCCAAAGGAGATGCTTGCTCACCGGTTCCAAGATAGATCATGGGATGCTGAGCTGATGCGGCCTCCCCCCAGCCACCTGGCATCTAGATCAGCAGGGGCCCTCAATCAGGCCTTGCTGTGTTTCTCCGGACAGAAGGCTTCTGGGGAAACACAAACTCCACATGTGCTGCCTGTGAACTAGAAACTATATAAATAACATAAATACTTTCCCATAATCTTAGCTATATAAATACTCTCTTTTGCCCTAAAAACTATATATGTGAGGTAGACAAAAATACCCTGTGAGCATTTCCCTTAAAGCTGCAGAATGAGGGGTTATTGGTCACTCTGGTCCCCAGGGGCCCCAGAAGGGCTAAGGTGGCTGTTTAGGGGTAATGAGGAGAGAAAGAGCTAGAAGGAGGAAGCAAAGGGGGGGGGGCTGGACAAAGAAGACCCCCCCACAAGCCAAGGGGTCAGTGACCTGGGTGTCAGTGTTAGTGGCCAGCCATGTCCTGGGTCATCTGAGTCTACCCCTTGTCCTCCTGTCACCCCAGCCCTAACAGCCATTGAGTTGGGGTATAGATAGAGTGGTAGTAGATCAGGGTGCCCTGGCCCCCAAGTTTCTCCCGAGTCCTTCTTCCTGCCAGGCAACACAGCCTGAGCCAAGAAGTAATGCTAGAGGAGCAAGATGGACCCCCTGGCAGAGAACAAGTCTCCATGAAGAGAGAAGTAGACCACAACTAGAGAACCAGGCCGCAAGCTTTTTGCTCCTTCTGCCAAGATGTGGGCCAGCTGCCAGGGTCAGCAAAATCATTCTAGCAAGGA
Source organism: Dolichotis patagonum (assembly GCA_004027295.1). NCBI lineage: Eukaryota > Metazoa > Chordata > Mammalia > Rodentia > Caviidae > Dolichotis > Dolichotis patagonum. The sequence goes on along the minus strand of PVJX010013693.1, from coordinate 13,050 downwards.
GTGTCAAGTCAGTTTGGCTTCTCATCAGTGCCTCCACCATCAAAGATCTTTCCAGCACCCCCAGACTGCTTTGAGTCACCAAAGAAAGAGTGGATCCTTTGGCTGTGAAGGTCTCTAGGAGGCTGCTGGGCCTCTGGCCTTCCTGGAGCTGGATTTCCCCAGGGTTCTGTGCACTTGGCTGATTCTGGATTTCCTGTTTCGGTGGAGGGTCAGCAGCCCTGGGTTCATGGAGAGAGGAAGCATACGAGAGGGCGCGGCAGGCCAGCCAAGCAGCTACAAGCTTCCCGAAGGAGGTCACTTCCTCCCTGCTGGCCTCAGGCCCTGCTCTTGGGAAGCACATAGGCTCCAGCAAACTGACCCCTGCAAGAGCTTTGTCCTGGGCCAGAGATGTGTGCTGCTTACTGGAAACCCTTCACCTGGTCCCAGTGGTGCAGGCTTTTCTCCTCTTTCCACTTGGGGCCTTGGAAGGTGGTACTGGAAATGTCCACGGGTCCACGGAAGTTAGCAAAGTCACTTCTATTCCTCAGGCAGGGGCCCAAGTAAGAGGCCATTACTGAAGAAAGAGGCCCCCAAGGAGCCAGGCTTAAAAAGACTCTACCAGGACAAAGGCCTGAATAGACAAGCAGCCGTGAGAACAGACCTGTAACCAGAACTGCAGATCATGAGTCCAAGGTCCTTCTGCAGCACAAACATCAGTAGCCGTGGGGCCTCCCAACCCATGTGGCCCACAGCCACAGGGGTCGGCCAGAACGCACTCCAGCACAAGCTGAAGCACTGATCTTGTGGCATCCCTGTTGGCACCTCCTCCTTTGGGCTGCCATCAACGTTTCCTTTGGCTACCAGAGAAAACGGAGAGGGGTCACTGTCTTCCTGCCCAATCGCAGGTACACAGATTGACTTCCATGCTGGCAACTGGCTCTCCCACCTTTCCCACCTGCCTTGGAAGTCTCATTGATCAGAGCTGGGTAGCTGTGAGAAATTCAGCTATGGAGACAAGAATGAGGTCTCAGCGCAGCTCGGTTTGAAAAATCAAATCAAGGACATGAGACTTGAGGGCATGAATCAAACTTGGTGCCACTAAACACAGAAAGATTTCCTTACTCCAAGCAGCTCTTAGCACTATCGCCAGAGTAGTGTGAGTGTATGGCGCCCAGAGTTTATTGCAATCTGAGCAGGACTGGACTCACCCGTCCTGGCTCGTGCCTGCCTAGGCTTCCAGCTGGCACCGTCTCTCCTGCATTCTCCCAGCAGCTTGCTGGCTCCTAGCCATGCATCCCAGGAATGGGAGATGGCAGGACACCCCTCCTTCCCTGTGCAGCCTCACTCCTTCCCTCCTCTAGGTCTCCTTTATTTCCTTCCACTTCCCTTTCCAGTCTGCTCTCCTGCTCCAAATCTTCAGCAAGGTTGGAGACGCCTGGACTCAGGGCAGGACCCTTTGCTTCAGTTTGCTGAGTATTGTGGGAGACAAGAGGCTGGCCAAGGATGGAGTGGGGATAGAAAAGTGAGGAGTGGCACACATATGTGCACGGGCATGTCCATCAGTGTCCACATGCACATTGGGTGTACCTTCCCCAACAAGCCACCAGGTCCCAGCAGCACAGGTTGGCTCACTGTCCGGTGCCTAGCGCTTACACGTGTATACAAGCTCCTGTTGCATGCACTGCTGGCACTCCACGTAGCAGCACCATTGAACCTGGCAGTGGCAGGAGAAGGCCACCAGGCGGCTCTGGGTGTCATAGCCACGCCCACAGCACAGGCTGCTACAGCTGGCCTCCCTGGAGCACACCCTGCCAGCCGTGCCTGGAGAATACTTGCTAGGCCGGCAGAAGCTGGGGGAGTCCTCCATGTAGACGAGGTCCCCGGGCCGGGGTGCCAGCCCTTTGGTGGGGCCACCTGGCTTGGCAGGTGCCCACAGCTCCAGGTGGCCCAAAGCCTCATTGGTGGCACTGGACACCTTGACAGCTGAGTCATAGCGCAGCTTCAGCACCTGGCCCGTCTCACGGAAGGGGGAGAGCTGCTTCCAGCAGGTGCGCACAGCACAGGATCCTGACACTCCGTGGCACTTGCAGGTGGTCCTGAGGCCGCTCTTCACAGCCTGCAGAGAGATGCAGATGGAGGCCTGGTCAGAGGTCCACGTTAGAGTGCCAGCGTGGCACAGGAGCACCAAGAGGATGAGAAGGGTTGTGTGAGGGAAAAAAATAGGACTCAAACTGGCCCAGGAGGCACCTTCTGGCAAACCGATAAAAGGCTCCCCCTGCTCTGGGCAGCGTACACTGCGGTGAGGGCCACCTGAGCCGGATCTCAGCCCTAGCTCCTCCCTTTGCCCAGGGTTCTTGTGGCATATATAGCCTGCACAACCAAATAGAGCAGCCCTGATTTACACAGCTCAGCGATGAAGACACAAAAACACAGACTTCTATTCCCTAAAGGATTTCAGTAGGGTGTGGTAGCACGGGGCTGTAATCCCAGCTGCGTGAGAGCCTGAGGCAAGAGGATCACAGGTGTGAGGCCAGCCCGGGCAACTTAGCTAGACCGGGTCTCAAAACAATAAAAAGGGCTGGAGGTGTAGCTCAGTGGTAGAGAGCCCGGGAGTACTGGGCTCTCCCATCCCTCCCACCCCAATAGATCTAGAGACTTACTACTAGCAGTTCACCCACTGCTAGTTCTCAGTAGTGACCTCAGTTAAGTGCCTGACCTCTCTGGGTCTCCTCCATTTTCCTATCCAAAAAACTGGCAGGTCAGAGGTTGCTCTAATCTAAGTTTAAACAATGTTGGCTTCATCCTCGGAACGGACACTCTTCTCTAAGCATTACCCTACTTTACCAAAACATGCCCTGAGCCTGGTCCTGTCGCTACCCAGCCATCAGTGATGCCCGTGACCCTTCCCTACTTTCTTGTATTTAGGGTACAAAGTAATGGTCCAGAGTAGATGCCCAGAGGATGTCAGTTGAAGGCATGAAATTAATCCTGGAAGGGGTGTGTGTATTCAGATGGGGTGCTGACCCCTGACAGACCTTTCATCCCATCTCTGCACCCTGTCCAGGGGCAGTGCTTTGGGCATCCAGAGAACGTGCTCACCTTGATGCCCACGTGGGTGTTGTGGGCGTCAGCTCGAGCCCGCAGGTCCTTGCTTCCTCTCTTGGGTCCCAGGAAGTTGCTCAGGAATTTGGTGCTATACTTGAGGTTGTCACCACACACACCCCACTGCCAGGCCTGCCGGCTTTCCAGGCCCGGGGAGTCATCACAGGTACAGCGCTCCATGCGCCCAGCACTGCAGGCCCGGGCCAGCGCATGGGTGAGGGCAGCTGCAGACACTGCATACAGGAAGGCTGTCTCCTTGAAACCTGTGCCAGGCACCAGGACACCAGCAGGGAAAAGAGGCAGTTCAGAGGCTGTCTGAGGACAGGAGGGGTGGTGGGAGCATCATGGCAAGCCAGACAATGGCACTGTGGCCCAAGTACACATCTCTGGGTGAGCCTCCCTGTCATTTGCTTTTCAGGATCAAGGGAATTGCCAAATTCCCTGAGGAGTAAGTGCCCAGAATGCCAGGGGGCAGCAGGACAGCAGTTACTGACTCCAATAACAGATAAGAACTGAGATGCAAGGAGAAGGGGCTTGAGCACCTGGGGAGATGCCAAGCGGGGGCCAAACAGCCACCTTGACTCCAAGTAAATGTGAGACAAGTTGGACCAGCCCATTTCTGAGTGACGCACCATGGGCTTCCTGTGCTTCCCTGTACGTCTCACGTGTCATTCTCTGCATCCACCAAGGAGTTGGCCCAGCGACAGGGTGTCCTTGAGTCTTCTGCCCTGGACTTGCCCTGGACTGAGCATCACAGCCTCTTCCAGAACCATCGCCATGCTTGTACTGCTCAGGGGGCACTGATGGGCTGGCTCGCTGTCTCCCCCTGCTCTCCAGAATATCTGGGTGATGGTGACACTAAGAGGAAGGCAGCCACTTGCTCTGCCCAAACCCTTTCCTGCTGTGCAAAGCAGCTGGCCTAGGAAGTAGTTGGCTGTTTCTGTCACTATCACTGCATTTTTGTAAACTCTCCCCGATACCCCTCTCCTCCTGGTCGTGGAGTCACGTGATGACGTGCTGCTTCCTCTCCTCCTGGGCAGTGTACTTGCTGAGTGCAGAGTCAAGCTCAGCACTGTCCCTCCAGCATTTGGCCCAGTGTCTGCCTCACCATGAGCCTCTATATATGCTCAGTGGGTGAGAGGATGGAGGCCTGAAGTGATCCAGGAACAAGAGAGGGAGGCAAAGGAGAGGAAGGAGAAGAAGGGAATGACAACAAATTTAAGGAACAAGAGACAAAAGGATGGGTGAACACAGGAACCAGCTGGCCTTGTGCATCTTGGCCCATTATTAGTGGCCTCCATCCTTATATGTGCCTGAACATTGGCTTCGATATGTGTGGGAGGCACAGGGAGGCTGCTGGGACCTCGGCCTCACCCATGGGCTCCTCCAGGAGTGGCTTATGTCTCCTCCTTTCTGTGTCTTCCCCTGTACATCTGTTCCTCCATCTCTTAGGCCGAGCCATGAATTGCCTTCAAGAGACCTTCACAGACTCCCAGGGCCCTTCTTGCAAGTTCAGCAAGGGAAGTATGGCCTCCTCCTCCCTCCCTCCCTATGTGCCCCAACACTCCGCCTACCTCTCTTGAGCAGGCCAGTCCTTCCCTCCAGGCTGCAATTCCAGCGCTCCTGCCGGAACTGGAACTGACACTCGAGTAAGCCAAGGTGGGCTGCATCCCGCAGGGTCTCAGCCAGGCCAGGTTCTCGTCTGCACAGCTGCTTCTGCCGGCGGGACAGCTTCAGCAAGTCACACTGCTTCAGGTGGGCACTGCCCTGTGTCGGGGCTGCCTCAGTGCCGGGCCCTGGGAAGGATGTTAGGACCTCCCGGCCAGTCAAGCTAGAGAGGATGAGAAAAGGGAGACATGAGCCTTGGGAGTCCTGACAGGGAACACTCCATAGAATATAGGGACTTTCCTGGGATCTTCATTTATTGGCCTTTTGGGTGGTAGGCCCGCCCCATGTGGGTTATGGTCTCACAGAGTAGGAGATCAAGGTGCTAGTAAAGATTGGTACAGAAACTTAAATTCAAAATTCCCAAGTTCCAGTTTCTACTCTCCTTCCCCAAATTCCCCAATCAGAAAAATCATCTGGGTGATTAATAAAAATACAGATTCCCAGGATCCACACTTGGCAATTCTGTTTCCATTGGTCTGAAAAGGGCCTGGGGATCTGTCTGCCACATTCCCCGGGTAACTGCGATAATTCAGTAAGTTTGGGGAACACTGCAGAGCCCTGGCTGTTGCCTGACAGCAACCTTCCTAAGAGAGAGTAGGCACAGGGAAAGCAGACTCAGAGCAGACACAAAGCTGAAGTCCTCCAGAGCCTTCTCTCGCTAGCATTGTACCGCTGCCCAAGTAATCCTGGGCCAACCAAGCTTGTTTTCTGAATCTCACACAGATCTCCAGCCCCCTGACCATTTGGTACCTGGAACAAATAGACGCTTGAGGAATGGAAGTAAAAAGGAAGGGAGCGAAGGAAAAAAGAAAGGAGGGAAGATGGAGGACAAAGGAAATGTAGGCTGACAGAGAGTTGGGTGAAGGTGAATCCCAGATTTTAAAAAATTATTATTTTTTTTTTGGCACTGGGGATCAAACTCACGACCTCACGCTTGCCAGGCAATGCTTATGCTGTTGAACTAAATCCCCCGCTGAATCCTAGCTTCTTGTTCTATACCCAAAGTCCACTGATTCCAGATTCTAAACCTGACTCTACCACTTCCCAGCTGCGCAACCTTGAAGTCTTGGTTTTCTCCTCTGCAAAGTATAAAGAGTGACCCACCCTACCTCTCAGGGTTCTCATGAAGATTATGGGAAAGGTAAAAACCACAGCGCTCAGGACATGCTGGCTTGCCTTCTTGCTAGCTGGAGTTTCCCAAACCGTTCTCTTGAAAGATGCCTTATTCTCTAATTGGCAGAATCTCCCTTTGTCCAGATGAGGACACAAAGGCTTTAGGAGGAAACAGAGACTGGTTCAGGTACAACCAAAAAGCAGTAAAGTGGGATCTTAAATCAGGGTACTTTCTGTCCTCCCAGAAGCTCTCTGTGACACAGAGCATAGTTCAAGATGTTTGCTGTTTTCTACCCTGGTGCTTCCCAGTGTGGATGGAATATATACCATTCCAGGACCCAGGCCGGAGGAAGCAGCCCCTTTCTGCAATATACCAGCCTCGTAGCCAGGACAAACAGCAAAGGTGGAAATAGACAATAGCTCCTAGAGCTCCTGGTTAGATGTGGCACTTGCCACATCTGCTTACATGCTCCTAACCGAAGTAAGCCCTGAACTGGCAGAGAGAGTTTTCCGACTGAGCCAAGTACACTGCTCTCCTGTTTGGAGTCACCTGCCTTAGCCAAGAAATTTGGCTGGACGCCACATCCTCCCTGTCTGGCAGAGTAGGAAGCCTCACTAGAGGGTGTGGATCCTGGCTGGGCCCCAGGTGCCCCTGTAGATTCCAAATCCATCAGGTGCAGCCAACCCAGTGTGGAGCATATCTCTGAAACCTCCGAAGAGAGACAGATGCTATCGGGCCTCTCCTGGCCCAGCCAGGCCCTGGGCTCCCCACCTAGACAGGGTGAGGGCAGGGACCTGTTAATCATTAATCTGGGGGCAAATGGGTAAATTTCCAGTCCACCAAGTCTACACTCAAACCCCTCCCTGCAGCATGGCAGGAAATCCTCAGAGCTTGACCCTTGGCAGGTCTGGAGCAGAACCTGAGGTCAGCTCCAGCTGAGAAAGCTCCACCTTAACTGGTCTCCAGCCTGGAGGGCAGCTCAGGGATGCAGGAGCAAAGAAGACAGCAGCCATGTGGCCTACTCAACTGTCCTCCCCACACTAGGCTGGCGTGAGGGGCAACTTTTATTCACACAGTTTCTGTGTGTTGGCAATCAAGAACTCACTTATGAGAGCTGATTGGCCAAACAGGAAACAACCAGGGAGTGATGGGAAAGTTAGCCTGTGGGACTGAGTATCCTTCAAGTCTTCAAGGCCTGTCTCAAATGCTATTTCAAGAATAGTAGTTATATAGCTGAGTGTGGTGGTGCATCCCCATAATCCCAGCACGCAGGAGGCTGAAGCAAGAGGATAGCCATGAGTTCAAGGCCAGCCTAGGATATATAGAGTTCAAAACCAGCCTGAACTGCATAGCGAGACCCTATCTCAAAAAAAAAAAAAAAAAGCAAGGCCAGTGGTATAACTTAGTGGCACAGGGCCTGTCTAGAAAGTGCAAGGTCCTGAGTTTGATTCTCAGTATCCACAAAGAAAAAGAGAAAGAGAGAGAGAGAGAGAGAGAGAGAGAGCATATGCAGTTGCTTTCCGTTCTTTTCTGTGTTTGAGTGACCACACTTGGAATACAGAAGATAAACAGCAGAAGCTGACCCAAAGAATGGTAAAAGGATTGATCCAAATGCACCGAGAGAAGGAGAGAATTCTCCTTCTCCTTCTCTAGAAGTCTCTTGAGGTCTAGCTGTGTTCTTGCCTGAGACAACTGCTTAGTGCATAGCAAAGGCTGGGAGTTGGTTTGTCGCACTAAGGTCATTGTCCTTGACTGTAACCTTTTTGTGGGCTGTAGAGTACCACAGTTGCCTAGGCTACACTTGTAAACCAGGTTCAGTTAAAAAAAAAACAACAACAACAACAATCTTCTACTCATTGACAGCAACCTGATTTAAAAGTTCATGTAAAAGACCCTGAAATTGATGGCTCAGTATAAAGTCGGTTAATTTTATTAGCAATAATGACACTTAGCAGTGATTAATGATCAGGAAAGGCAGCCAGCCGCAGAGCACTGAAGCCATGCTAGGCCCTGGTCTGTCCAGGGCTGTGCTCAAAGAAGATTTCCTGGCACTGTCTCAAAGCTCCCTAAAGGCCTAGGGAAGATAGCTTGAGGGAACTTCCAGGGACCGGTTTCCCTTTTATTTGTTTTCTATATTGCAGTTTGGGATCATACTTCTTGGAAGAAATACTACTATGACATCACATTTAGAAAAATGACTCGACTGATTTCCTCGAAAAATGCCCGTGAATTCTCTGCATGCCCACCCCATGGCATCCCCTAGGGAAGGTACTTCCTGGATCCCAGAAGAATTCTGGGCATTGCAGGTTCCAACCTATTCCATGGACAGCAGGCATTTTCCCTCCTCTGGAAGAAATCTGTCTCCAGAAGCCTAGACCTGAGGACCCTGCCCTCTAGGCCTCTCTGCAAAATTTCCATCACCTACATGTTAGCTGAGCCCCATGGTGGTAAGAAAGACAGCTGATTATGAAGTCCAAGTTTATCAGTCTTACGAATCAGGCAAAATGGGAGTTCTAAGGTTTTAAGGAAGACACTACCCTGTGGTCAGTCACACTGTCAGCCACACAAGGAGTCTGTGTTCTCAAAGAGCAGAAAGCACACAATCTGTGAGCTTATTAATTGGTCCTCGTAGTACCTTAGGACTTCTACCTGACTCAATTGCTCCTGGGCTACCTGGGACCCCACTCTTCAGGTTGGACCTGCTTGGGCCCAGCTGGTCTTCCCCGTCGCTCCCCTCCTTAAGTTCCCCAGGTTGACTCCTAGCCTTGTTTTCCCATTAATAAAGCAATGACCCCTCCTGTGACCAGTTACCTTCTTTTTCCCTTCTCTAGCCCCCCTAGCTGTGTCCATCAATTCTCTGCACCATCACTTCTTGTTCCTTGGAGTCAGATTGGGCATAAACCAGAATCTGTCCCCATGAGATGCCTGCTGGCTTTAACCTCAGGACATCCTCAATCACTTCTACTCTTAAAATAAGAAAAGCCAAGGGTACTCCCAGGCACACAGACCGCCATCATTTCTCTATCTGCTTTGGCCCTTAACGCCCCTCCTTCTTTTATGCTCTTTCCTCTCATAGGTTTGGCTAAAACTGCCTCATAGAGCCGCCTTGGAAGAGGCAGAAGAAGGTACTCTCAGGCTCGGGGAAAGTCCCCAGGAGGCTGTTGTGTTGTTGTTAGCAGGACCCAGGAGCCATCCAACCCCTAAAGAAACGTAGCTCATTCCTCAGCAATCATGTACCACCCACTGGAATGTGGGGATCCCAGGGCTTCATATCCTCAAGGCTGCTGGCCAAGGAGGCTGGTTTAAGTCTTCTTGTTACTCAGAAGTGACCTCAGGGATATACCCCGCTCCATCTAACAAATACACATTGGCTGTGATATAGCATGATGGGAGCCAGCCTGCTTGAGTTCTAGTCCCTCCTATTGCTAGCTGGGCTACTTATTGGGCAAGGCACTTTATCTCTCAGCACCTCATCTGTCAGAGGCAGACAATGACAATGTCTACTTTGCAAGGTGCTGAGAGGATTAAGTGACTTAGTGCCTGCAAAGCTCTTAGAACAGCATCTACACATAGTAATCTCCAGATAAGCATCCTCATTAAACACCGACTGTGTGTCAGATACTGTGCTGGGTTCAAGGACACAGTTCTGCCTTCAAGAAGCCAGGTGTGGTGGCATATACCTGTAATCCTACCACTCGGGAGGCAGAGGCAGGACGACCACTGAGAGCTCAAGGCCAGCCTGAGTTACACAGTGAATTTGAGGTCTGCCTGGAATACATAGGGAGACCCTGTCTCAAAGATGGAGGAGGAGGAGGAGGAGGAGGAGACGGCTCATAGTCAGGGGGAAATGTGGTTGGAGTCAGACTCTGAGAAGAAGAAAACTGAATTTTGAGCCAGCTTGGCTCTCTAAGGAGTGACCAGTAGCTGAACTCCCAGCGCTATCTAGGTGACCACCTGACCTTGGCTTGTCTCATCCCACCTATAGCAAGAGGCCTAGGGTGGGGTGGAGGCAGGAGGAAGTTCTGGGGAGCACTCCAGGCTGGCTGGGGAAGGCCGGGCAGGTGCACTAATCATGCCCCAGGCTGTGCTTCCAGACCTGCCCCACCCTTGTTTCTGCTCCAGAGAGTCTGATGGGTCCAGCAGAGGCCATTTCAGGATTGGGGGAAGGTACGTGTACAGGGCAAGGCAGGTGGTTCTCAGGGCACCAGGTAATGCCAGCAAATCTGGACCCCTGGCTGGCAGGACCACAAGCTGTGCCTGGCACCAGGGCCCATGCCAACTGTATGCAGCTGCCTGGGAACCAGGAAAGCCTCATGCCGCCTGGGGCCTTGGTCTCAGCCCTGCAAAGCTTCATTAGATGCTCCTGATAACAGGCTTCCGCTGCAGGGCTGTTTGCATGGTCAGTGCTCCCTTTGTGCTTTCATCTCCAGCCTCTGGGCCCACCGTTTCTGGCCCTTACTAAGCCCCTACACACTCACACCACCAGGCCTCCCACAGTCTCCACGGCTGACCCCTCCCCAGCAGGGGCAGTTCAGTAAGGGCAGCTTCTACTCAGCCAGGGACGGCACCATGACACTGGCTGGTCCTTCAGAGGGACGGCACCATGACACTGGCTGGTCCTTCAGAAAGGGGAGCCCTCAGCTTGCCTCCCTTCCCCTTCTCATGCTGAGGGAAGCCCAGGTTTACTCTGCTGGGCTATGCAACCCCTTTTGCCTTTGGACTCCTTTCTTCTTTACATGGGTATCCCCGTACCCCTCTCCCATGAAGATGCCCCTACTGTAAAGCCTGGCAAAGTGTCCAATGCTTGTCTCCTGCCTGCATTCCCAGTCCTTCCACCCACGTGCTCTTTCACTTGTACTTGGATTCACGGAGCATCAACTTCATGCCAGGTCCACCCACAGGTAAGGCCACTCATTACCTCCCCACCTGGCTCCATTGTCCCCTTTTCAGCCCAGGCCTTCCTTCCTTCCCCAGTTCTTGGCCTCAGGGTCCCTGAGAATTAGACCTGGCCACCACATCCCCAGTGAGCCCACCCCAGAGCTGCGTCCCCCATCCAGTCCCTGCTCAGAAAAAAAGAGCGGGGCCAGCTGTGGGCTTTGTCTCCCTGGAAAAGCTCCATTTCCTGTTTCTCCAGGCTGCCCACTGAGGATGGCATCGGGAAGATGCCGCTCCAAGCTGAGTGGGCAGCGAGCAGCCAAGCAGCTCACACGCTCTGCATCTCAACAATGTCCAGATTTAGAGTCCCACTGGCTCAACATCTGTGGAGGAAGCGCTTTCCTCTCCTTCCCTCCCTCTTTCCCCTCTCCCTCTCTACTCAGGCTCAGATCAAAGCCAGGAGAGGAAGTCTTTATCCTTCACGCTTAGCTCAGGTGGCACAGTGACCATGGAGGGGTCCCCAGAGTCAGTCCTGTGTAGAAGGATTCCCCCAATTCTATTAGATGAGGATATAAGCAACTCCTCCAGTTAAATGTCTAGGCACAGACATGGATTACATGTGAGAGCTGGAGAGACCCATCAGGATCGCTTGGTCCAGAGGTTTCACCTTGATGGCTCCCAGGAGATATCTCAGAGACTGCTGGGAGTGGGACAGAGAAAGAAGACAAGAAGTTTGCAAAGTGGGCAGGTCTCTGCTTTGACTTGTCTTGTGCCCTAGAAGGTGATGCAGACTCATTGTCCAAGGCGACTTAGTAACAGCACTGGGACATGCCCCAGGTTTCCTGATGGCTTTCAGTCAGTTTCTGCTTTCAGTCTCAACAGAACACTTCAGGACACAAAATAAGCCACTGCCAATGCCAAATATCTAAGTGTTTGGAACACAGTGCGGGTGGGTTTTTAAGGGAAGGAAGCCAGGTTAGGACTCCTCTGAACCCCCCCTGGACAGCCCAAGAGTGGGACCTCAAGAAGGGAGAAGTTTAAAAGGCTACTTTTCTCTGATCTAAAATTCAAGTCTCTTTTCAGTCAAAAGTTAGAAATAAGGCTTCCAGAAGTGGCCTGATTATTTCTACTAAAAAGAACTCCTTTACTAGATAGAAAGAAGATCAAAGGGAAGGATCATGAAAGCAGAGGGAGAAAGAGAGAGAGGCAGACAGACAGACAGAGAGAGACAGAGACAGCACAGAGTGGGCACTGTGGGGACTGAAACAGTCACCAAGACTGTCCCTGCCTGTGGGGAGTACTAATACCCCCCACAGCTTCACCTACGCATGGGGTCCTGGCTCTAAACTGGGTGACTTCAGTCAAGCTATTTAATCATTGCAAGCTAATGAGACTAACTCTTGCATGTTTCCTGAGCTCTGGCCACCCTCTTCCCGTGGACACGGGGGCTCAGGGTGAGAGGAGCCAGGTCCCTGGGGAAGACCTGTGCATGCTTGCTGAGGGATGAGGACAGTCCATATGTTGGCAGAGGCTCTAGGCAGCGATGTCTCAGGCTGCAGGTGATATTTGTCTTCTTGGCAAGCCCTGGGGATGGCTTACAGCCCTCCACACTCTTACCATAGCTCCAGGGAGAGCAGGTGTCTCCCAGCTTGGTCAAGGAGCAGCCTCTGAAAATTCCTGGAGGGCCGGGGTGGTCCAGGATGACACCCTGGGGAATGAAGTCAGGAGAGGCTCCCTTTGGAACAGAAGAGGGGGCCTCCCAAGCAGAAGCAGAACAACTTCCTACTTTGGACCACCCTGACCCAGGACTAGCTAGGGATGTATCAGGGGACCCCTGCTTGTCCTCCTGCTATATCTAACTCAGTCCAACCTCTGTGCCTTTCATGTCCTGCTCCAGTCCCCCCGGAAACTTTTACAGCCACTTCTTTTGTGATGCCTCACAAATGCAAGGAATGGGAAGGCCGATCTGGAGGCCACACGCAGCTTCCACGCAGTGACGTTTATTTACTTCATCCTGGAAGCCCTCCTTGGTTGCCAGCACCAGCTTATAGCTACAACTCCAAACTCCAGAGAGCTCAAAAAACTGCAGAGCTTTGGTACCACTGTAGTACTGTTTTGTGCTTTGTATGGCAGCAAGCCTCAACCACCCCAAGATTCAGACCAAAGATTACTATGGTCTTTATTTATACCAACTTATACACGGTTTCTTACCAAAAAATAATGAAGTACTATCCTTCAGGGTTTTGCCCTAGACATTAGATAGCATGTGATGCTATACATGATACATGCATTGTGTTTTCTTCCTAAAATCT